>SNQJ01S0071316.1:28820-67172 GCA_010110895.2 Picea sitchensis | reverse complement strand
CGTGAATCATTTCTGTGTATTGTGAAGATTATGCTGGATATTTTACTGTTATTCTGTTATTTCTAGCATTTCGTTTCTGTTCTGCATATTTTATATATCTGGTATCTTGCAGTCATGCTGATTTGACCAAGGGAGAATGATACATTCACTCATGGGGCCATGTTGATTTGGATACTATTGAATGGCCCAAGGGAATTCTTTCTCCTATTATTCATGCTAATTTGACGAGGAGTGAAAAATACTCGAGATGCTCTCACATTTCCTTCTCCAGGATGGAGTGATCTATTTTTTATAGGGCAGGTTTCCCTTGTTTACAAGTCTAGTCTAATGTTGAATATGTAGGCTTAATATATCTCTTGTGATGAGGGGATTCTCAGTGGATCTACTCACCATTAGAGCCCTATATTAATTATATTTTCATGTGAGGCAATGATACATCAAAAAGGCTCATGGAAAACATTTTTAGTGAAGAATAAATGCCAAGAAGACAAGACAAATGCCAAGAAGAAACCCCATAAAGCATTAAAGACGATATTGAAGAAAAAAGTACAATTCAGACCCACAAGTAAACTAAAGGTGACTCAAACTATATAAATAAAGGTTGGATCATTTCATTTTGACACATATCACATCTCTTCTCATCAAGTGTGCATTATCCAGTTGCTAGTTGCTAGTTACACAATTTTATGAGGTGCGCTATCTTTGAGGGTTCTTCCTCATACAAGGGAAAATTTATCTGTTTTTTGTGTTTTTTCATTTGATGGTGATGTATTGGTAATCTTGGATTAATTTATTCTTAAGAAAAGTTTTCGGGTTTTCTCCCAAGGTTGGGTTTCCTAGGATAAAATCTTGTGTCTACTGTGCATGGCTATCTTTCTATGATTCTATTGTTTCCGTTGTAGTTTTATTTAGTTTGGATTTTTAGTGTGTAATTATTATATGATAACATTGGCATGAAATTCATAAGAAAATAATGATCATATCGTAAAATTGAAAATTCAACAAAAATGAGATGCACGATCCATAAAAATAGTATCAGGCACACCAAACCTAGCTATGATGTGATTGAATATGATCAAATCTATTTTGGTTCCATATTTAGAATATGTAGGCATAACCTCAACCCAGTCAGTAAAGTAGTCAATGAACACAATGAAATAACTATTGAAATTAGCTAAAATAGGATTACAAGTCATATAATCAATACTCCACTTTGCAAAGGGGCAAATGACAATCATAGGGTGTCATGGAGAAACAAGTGCATGCATCATCCGAGTAAAAAAATTGACAATGGTGACAATTCTTTAAATATGGTGGGCCATAAGTATCTAGCACACAAGATCTTCTGGCTTGTGGCTATAACAAAGACATGAATTCCATATGCTCTGGCATGGAAATTATTCAAAACATGTTTATCTTCTTCATGTACAAGGAATCAACATGATATCAAATCTTCCCATGTCAGTAAAGTGTGTCACAAATATTGAGGTTATTCTTGGTTTGGTGGAATGCAAGTTGATTCTTGTGTAAAGATACCTAAGGATTGAACTACTAGGTTTGAAGATATATCAAGAAATCTCTGTAAGAGGTATTAGAAGAGTCAATGAGAAATAATGACTCATCAGGTAATTAATTGTCAACCAAAATTTTGTCACTAAATTTGGAAAGATTAGACATTAATTGTGTGAAAGCTAAGGACTTTAGTCAAAAACTCCAAATCAAACTTTTGTAAGATGAAAATCGATTTGGAATATTTCCCCCCAGTGGTATGATGGGTCAAAATATGTTGCATTGGGTTAGATTATACCATGACAATAGTCTTCCTCAGAATAATATAATGCCTAAGTTGTTAGACATCATGAAAAAATGGCAATAGCAAATTCTCCACATGAGAATAACACAATTCAGGTCCAACTAAACCATTACTAAGATAATAAACCACATGATCCTTCAATGAATTGTACTCTTGGATAAGCACCATACCAATGGTGGACTCAGATGCCATGAGATAAAGTAAAAAGTACCGATTGTAGTATGGAGGAATTGATAGTGGAGATAACATTAAGGATTTTTTCAAATATTCAAAGGACGGTTGTGCTTGTTCATCCCACTCAAAAGGAACACCCTTTTTTATAAGGTGCATGAATCATTTTGTAATCTCAATGCAATTTACTATGTATCTTTGTAAAACATTTTCCTTCTGTTACAAACTTTGAAGTCGGATTATATTACAAGGGGGAGGAAACTAAATTATTTCCTCAACCTTTGAATGATCAACCATGATTCCAAACTTGGACATGATGAATCCCAATAATCATTTGGAAATCATAAAAAATATACACATGTGGATTCAAATGAATAGTAACATTGGGTGAAGATGACTTGAAGATGACAAGTATGATCATCACGCTTATTTGATCTAGCCTCCAAATCATCGAAGTATGCCTCAACTATGTGTTTGATGTCATGAAGATCATATGACATGGCCCACTAGAATGTGGTCCAAGTATTTTTAAGACCAAATGGAAAATTTTGATAAGCAAAAGTACTCCAAGGAAAAATGAAGGAAGTCTTGTGCTGGTCTTCTAGTTTGATCTATATTCGAGTATTTCCAGAGAATCCATTCACGAATGAAAATATATCACTTTCAACATATTCATTGATAATCTAATCAATGAATAGGGTAGGATAATTATCCTTATAGAAATCCTTATTTAAATCCCTAAAACCAATGCAGACCCTAATTGTGCCACGTTTCTTTGTCATCAGAACAAAATTTTATACCCATTTGATTAAAGGAACTGGATAGATGAAGTCATCATGATGTAACTTTTCAACCTTTTCCTCGATGAAAACTACCTTTCATGGATTAACTGACTAGAGATTTTCTTAGACAGGTTTAGCACCATCACATGTTTTGATCTCATGCATGATAATCCAAGGATCAATGCCTAACATTTCCTCATATGTCCAAGTGAAAATGTCATGAATTCTTTCAATAAGGAAGATACGGTACAATTTATTTAGGGAAACAATCAACACCTAATTTAATTGAGATGTTCATGGATATGGTATTCAAGATAATTTCCAAATACCCTTTTGAATACACATCATGTCTCATAGTAGGACATTGGTACCACTCAACATAACTAGTAGTAATGATTTTTTTCATGTCAACCTCCAAATTTTCCAAATTGGGAAGAAAATATGATCTTCGATGCATATCTTCCCACAATTTATCTATCATAGTCATGACTTAAAGGATGCTCTCATATGAAGAAAACTAAATATCCAAAAATTATTGTGAATTGGGAGGGTTGACAACCCAAATGGGTAGAGTGTACTGATCATATCCAACATATTGTTGGAGATTTTGATTAGCATCAACTGATGCCATATGGATCACTTGATAGGAAATATGTACTGCACTTGGTAGCATACTGGATCAAAATGAAACAACTTCCGAAGAATTAGGTACTACCCAAAGATCTTGATGAATACCCCATGATTCAATAACACCCAAAGATATCATACATATAGGAGTTGTAATGGAAGAGGTTAATGGTGGAGGAAATGGAAATTCATCCATCAATGATGAATCCTTGAACTTACCCACACCAAAACTGTCATACCCACTTGTGAAACCACTTACGAATGGGATGTTCATATTTATGTTAGTTCTTGAAGCATAAATACAATAGGCCAACTGATCAATAATAACCACCTTCCATTCATGAGGAAAGTGGAGGACCCTAAATACCAAGAACACCATAGTTGTCATTGTGTAGAATGAACTATGCTCTAATAATATAATGTATTGTAGTGAGGAGTCAACTATTTCGACTTCGATCAAAACAATCTTTCCACCTAAATCAACAAGAAAGGTGACAATGATTCCATGAGGTTTGAATGTGTGACCATAAAATGCCTTTAACATGGTGCTCAAATGTACGATATCTAAAGAACCTAAGGCTCTCCAACATGAAAAGGACATGATGCAAGTGGAGGCTTCTTAATCAGTAATAGTCCTCAAGATATTCATCCCATGTGAAGTCCCTTGAATTTGAAAAGTGATTTGGTGGGGGAACCTACATTGAATTTATTTGATGTCAAAAGTAATTAATCGAGTATCTGAAGAATCTATGATGCCTATTGCACACAACAATTCTTCCCACTATATTGGGCATGTTATCACCTAAAAATTGAACACCTAGACCAAAATTCTAGGTGTACCAGACTCCACCATCAATAGTATGGGTACCATGACATAAAACCCACTTTTACACCATTCCCGGTCAATATAACTTATAGAAACCCCTTTCCTAAAGTTATTTCACTTAATAAAATCATAAAAATCCGTTTATAACTTTTCCCTCTTAATTTTATTTAAAAAAGAAAAATAATGAAATAAAATTCAAAATTTTGCCTATAAAAGTAAGAGAGTTTTCCCCTCATTGACCATCCCATTTTCTATTTCATTTCTCCTCTCATTCTTTCTCCCCATTTTGTCCATTTTGGGTGATCTCCATTAGATTTTCTCCATAGCTCATGAAACCCTAGTTTCTTGAGGACATTCTCTTGTAGTATCCATCATCATCTATAACCATCAACAGAGGAGAAAGAAACCATACACAAGGAATTTCAAGAACCCTCCCAAAGGAAATGCCACAGGAGATCAACATATGCAAGGGTGTCTTCATAGGTGATATGCAAATACATTTATTCAGTAATGGATAATTTATTCATTCTTTCTTGAATTCGTTGCTCTTGCTTAATTATTTTGCTGCATTTTACTTCTGTTCACAAGAATAATATAGATATCATAATTAACTTGTCTATTTAAAACTAGGGTTTCTAGTTTTTTTAACATTTGTTTATAATATTGAAGCAACCACAAGATATATGATTTAGGTGGATATCAGTGGCCACCCACCTATTCCACTGTCTCAAAGACTAATTTCCATTTTGGCAATCTTTTCCTAGTTTTTTGGGTCCCAAACTTCTGAAGCCATTTTGAGGCCATAAAAAATGTTTTTTGGGATCTCCACAGTCACACAATAGGATTTAGATAGAGTGTGACGAAAACATGTGTAGTCCTCAGATAGTTCCTTCGAATTAGCTACTGTGCACCTAAATTGGAGATCATATGCAAAAGTTATGACCCTGAGAAGTTGATGTACCAACTTACCCCATCGGGGCCCACATGATTTTTGGCGCTTCATCTCCTAGGGTTATGTTTTTGGATGTTTAGGGTTTTATCATTTAGGATTTATGTTAAAAATTCCTTTAGAGCCTCATTGTAACCAACTTCTTGTGAATGCGCATAGCCGACACATCTCTTCTAAGAGATAAGATACCACCATTGTAGCTAGCTCATGTGCTTTTTCATTTTACAGTCTTTTGTATTTCAGACAATCATTAATAGAATCCAAGCTTTACTATATTATTGTGTTCCTTTCTGATGCTTTGGAAAAATCATTAAATTTTCTAGAGGGTTATTTCTCCCCCCAAAATTTTTCCAATAGTGAAAAGATCACCTTCGTGCTCCTTAAGGCCCTTCCCCATGTCATGGATTGGTTAGAGACTTACTGTGAGAAACATGTCGATGATGCATCTGGAATTTTTGTGCCAAGACCCACTTGGGAGACTTTTGTTGATGCCCTCAAGTAACAATATTACCTTGTGGGAAGTTATGATGACCAATACACGAGATGGACCACACTGCACCAAGAGAGGGGCCAAACGGTGCCAGAGTTCACAAATACTTTCCATACCTTGCGCACCAAGATGAGTATCAAAGACTCTGAGTAGCATCTGGTCCTAAAATACTATGGGTCTCTGCACAAATACACCCAAACCTAAACGGAATTTCTGGACATCTCATAATTGAGAGCCGTTTATCGATATGTTGTCAAAATCGAGCCAAAATTTAAGCAACAGAACAAGCGAGAGTTCGGGTCTGCAAATATGCAACAACCAAAGTATGGTAAGGATGGCCTTAACTCCCATGCCAAATGACAGAGAAAGGATTACCAACCCCAAGATAAATATCCCAAGCCACTAACAAAGAAGGGTAATGGGAAGTCGAAGAAGGACACTAGAAAATGGTGCAAGGTCCACAAAATACCTTGGCACAATACTGATGAATGTCTCTCCAAACAATCATTGTAGGCTGAGACAAAATCTACAGGGTTAGATGCTGACTCAAAATCTTATTTTGAGCCAGAAAAGGGAAGACAGATCATTGATGCAGAACCTAGTGTCACCATCGCTACCACAAAATTCCAGCCATAGGAACTGAAGGAGCATGAAGAAGGGGAGCATCTTTTCCACTCACAGATGTGGGTGAAGGGAACTCCACTCCATTTCATTATTGACAGTGGCATCCAAAAGAACTTGATATTAGAAGAGGTTGTCAAGAGGTTGAACTTGACAATGAAACAACATCCTCAACCATACACCATCGCTTGGATAAACCAGGGATGGGACATCCGCGTCAACCAACAATTTCTTCTGCACTATGACATCAAACCCTTCAAAGATGAGTTATTGTGTGATGTTTCCCCACTTGAATTTTGTGATGTTTTTCTAGGACAACCATATATGTGGAAGCATCATGTTGTTTATGAATCTAGGCATCATAGTGCCATTATTAATTTTGGAGATCAACTCTGCAAGGTACCAGAGGCAATCCCAAATAATATGCTCTCTTTAATCTCTGCAAATCAATGCAGGATGGTGGTTTCTCAGACTGGGAGATTTGTCCTCTGTATGGTTCGATCAGAAGGTGAATGGAAGGTCACTGCAACCGCCAAAACCTCTGCACGAGGCATCTCTTCCCAACGACAAAAAGTGGAAAAAATAGGCGAGGAGTACAAAGACATATTCATCGCACCTACTAGGGTGCTTGTGCACTATCAGGTAAAGCACTCAATTGATATGACACCCAGTTCTCCTCTACCTAACGACCCTATATACAAGAGTTATTTTATGGAGAATGAAAACGCCAAATCCAAGAGCTAATTCTGAAGGGCCACATCAGACCAAGCTCCTCATCTTGCGAGAGCCCAATCATTCTAGTACAGAAGAAGGACACGACATGACAACTTTGTATTGATTACATAGCCCTGAACAAGAACACAATCAAGAACTAGTACCCGATTCCCCGGATTGACGATCTTCTCGATCAACTCAAGGGAGACAATTTTTTTAGTAAGATTGGTTTGAAGTCAGGTTACCACCAGGTGTCGATTGAGAAAATAGATGTGTGGAAGAAAACCTTCAAGTCCAAAGAAGGCTTCTCTGAGTGGTTGGTAATTCCTTTCTTCTTGACTAATAACACAACCACATTCATGCATATGATGGATTATATATTACGACCATTCACAAACTCCTTTATGGTTGTATATTTGGATGACATCCTCATCTTCTGTTAGAAAAACAAGACCGTGGAGAAATAAAATAAAACAAATGCGGAAATTAAACACAGAAGATACACAATACAATAGAGACACAGATATACGTGGTTCACCCAATGTGGTATATGTCCACCAAAGAAATTGCCAGGTCCTTCATTTATTATTATCCAACAAATGAAGGGATACAACCTACATCAAACCCATTGGAACTTCCTCTTCTTTCTCTCATAGTCTCCTATCTTAGAATACAATATTCACCATAATGCATAGCCGCAATACATTTTCCTCATAACAGAGAGTTGCCTTCTAGGGAAAAAAACCCTAACATAATTTCTACCGTTAGATCTGTGACCATATAATGAATGGTCCAGATTTACAATGAAATTACAATATACATTTACAAGACAATTTTTTCTTCGAGGTAACCCCCCTCTGCACTCCCCCGCGTGGAAGAGTGTACATATTTTTGGGGTGTAAATACTTCATGGGGTATAAACACGACTGAAAACAAAAGGCCTATGAATCAGGAAGATAATTAGGCTCCACAACCAACATCTTCATCAAAACTTGGGAGGAACATTTGGAGCATATTTAGCAGGTGTTGGCCACCTTGTGACATCACAAGTTATATGCCAATTTGTAGAAGTGTTCCTTTGACATGCATAGAATCCAATATTTTGGATTCATCGTGGATGAACAATGTGTACATGTGGATCCAACCAAGATCCAAGTCATTCGCGATTGGTCGACCCCGAAAAAAATGACCGAGCTTCGCAACATCTTGGACTTGCTAACTTCTACCGATGGTTTGTGTTGGGTTTCTCTCATATCACTTGGGCCCTAAGCCAGGTGACCAAGGGTGGTGCGGAGACCAAGTTTGTGTGGTTCATGCCGCAACAAAAAGCATTAGAGGATCTAAAATCCCACCTCTACTCAATGCCAATCCTTATTTTTCTATACCCGCAACGACCATTTAGGATTGAGACAGATGATTATGATTATGCTATCCATGTAGTCCTCACTCACCATGGGCATATGCTAGCTTATCAGAGTGAAACTCTATATGATGTTGTAAGAAGATACCCCACCTATGACAAAGAGACGTACTTCATTTTGCAGGCATGCTAATAGTGGAAGCATTACATTATGGGGAAGGAAACAATCATCCACATTGATCAAAGGTCTCTGAAATTCATGTAGACACAAGGAAAGTTACAAAATAACTGCCATCAAAAGTGGTCCACATACATGTAACAATTAAAATTGAATATCAAGTACAAGAAGGGTAGCACCAACCATGTTGCAGATTTCCTTAGTTGACCCCCGATGGCAGCACTAACCATAGTTCTTAACTCCTGTGGACATGAGACATATGGATGGCCACAATTACATAATAATGACCACGAATTTGCTACTTCCTATCAAACATTGAGTGCAAAAAAACAGTTCCCAAATTTCATCTCTAGGATGGATTATTATTCCATCTGATCCACCTTTGTGTTCCTTCAAGAGAGCGTGCAAATATGATCTAGGAAGCTCATTAAATCTGGGAAATAAGACATTTTGGTGTAGAAAAGACAATGGCAGTACTGCAAAAGCATTTTTATTGGTCAAAGCTTCACCAATACGTTCATAAGTATATCATATCCTGCATCGCCTGTGCCATTGCCAAGCCCACCATTAAGAAATAGAGGATATACACCCATATTCCTAATCTGGATAGGCCTTTGGAGTCCATATCCATGGAATACATGTCTGTTCTACCTTAAACCAAGCATGGGAATGACTGTGTCTTTGTGGTCATCGATCAATTCTCTAAGATGGAAATTTTGGCACCTTGCAAGACGAGAATCATAGCCGAGGCCACCACCAATCTCTTCTTCACACATGTTTGGGTTCATTTTTGGATACCACAAACTATTATATCCAATATCATGAGCACCTTTTGGTCCAACCTATGGTTTATGATGGACACTGAGATGAACAAATCGACTTCCTTCCACCCACAGACTGATGGACAAACATAGGTAGTCAACATGATGATTGTCCATATCTTGCGAATGAATAATTCCAAATATAAATGCACATGGGATGGAATCCTTCCTTATGTTCAACATAGATACAACATATCCCTCCACAAATCTATTTTCCACAACCCTTTTCAAGTGTGCTTGGGGTTCCAACCATTGAACCCCATTGATGTAGATCTTCCCATTAAATCCACATAGGAAGAGTCCTCCCATGCTCAAACATAGGCTGATCGGGAAACCAATTTTGTTGAGTGCATCCAGAACATCCAACAACAAGTTCATGATATTGTGTAGAAAGCCAATTCCAAGTACAAGCAGTGCCATGATCAACATTAGGTACCACACAAATTTCAAGTGGGAGATAAGGTATGGTTGCATTTACAGAAAGAGTGCCTCATAGGATCCCATCGGACGCTGCACCCACTCTGATACAAGACTTACACCATCACCAAGGCTATGGGTGATAACTATTTTGAATTAAGTATTCCTCCTTTCCTTGGATTTCACCTGGTATTTAATGTGGAACTACTCCAACCATATTTTCCACCTTTCCTAGATACTTCGGATGTGGCCGAGTAGTTGGTACCTACAAAACTCAATCCTTCCTGCATTGAACATGTGATAGTTGATCATATCATGGAAAACAATACAAAGTACACTCACCAACAGACTATCAAACTTTATCGGGTTGTCAAAGCAGGGCAATTTCTTCATCAGAGCAAGTGGATCACCAGGAGTCAGGTTCAACAAACGTTTCCTCATGTGATGCAGGAACTTGACGCAATGGAGACAATTTATTCCTAAGGGGGGAGGAATGATCCTAGTGGATATCGTTGGCCACCCACCTATTCCACTGTCTCAAAGACCAATTTCCATTTTGGCATTTTTTTTCTTATTTTTTTGAGTCCCAAACTGCTGGGGCCGTTTTGAGGCCGGCCCGCCAAAATCACACTATATGATTTAGACAGAGTGTGATGAAAACATGTGTATTCCTCAGATGTTTCTTTCCAAAAATATCTCGTGTACCTAAAATAGATATCTTATGCAAAATTTATAACCCTGAGAAGTCGATGTACTAACTCATCCCATCGGGGCCCACATGACTTTTGATGCTTCATCTCCTAGGGTTAGGTTTTTGGATGTTTAGGGTTTTCTCATTTAGGATTTATGTTAAAACTTCTTTTGGAGCCTCATTGTAACCAACTTATTGTGAATGAGATTAACTGACACATCTCTTCTCACATATAAGATACCATTGTTCTGGCTAGCTTGTGTGCCTTTTCATTTTACAGTGTTTTGTATTTTAGATAGCAATTAATAGAATCTGAGCTTTATTGTATCACTGTGTTCCTTACCATATCTATGTGTAATTATTTTTTATATCTCTGTTATATCTCTGCCTTCATATCATTCCTAAAATATTTTGGATCAATATGTGGATTTTCTAACACTATGTGCAGATTTACGCCAATAGAATGGTGACTCAACTTGGGATTTGAGCCAATCTCATGATACTTGGTTTTGGGTGTGTGATTAAATTGTTTTAATTTATTTTAATTTGTTTTTTTTTAGTTTTCTAGGTAATTTTTACTTGTGGCGTTTTGGTTCGTGTTCACATGTAACAGGTGCTAGAAACACTTCAGAAGTCTCATAGAGCCGAGCTCACAGGTGCATGAGAGCTCCTAAGATCCAACATAGAAACAGGGGTAGTAGATACATTCACCAATGCTTTAATTGATCCTAATATCTTCATTGACCAATGTAGGAACTGGTACATGCATATGCAAGGGCCAATGCACTATTTTAGGTAAGTTTCCGTAGGGGCCAAAAAACTCAATTTTTTTATACCTTTTTAGGTTTTTTTGCGGCTGTTTGAGTATGTTTATGGATTGTAGTTTAATTTTAGGTATTATTTTTGTAGGTTAACGTAAAAAATTTAATAAATCAATATTATTGAGGAACAAACTCCCCAAGTTTTAGTGCCTTTCCCCCAAATTGATTTCTCGAGGTTAGGCTATAGATTAGACCTATCAATTACTATTTAGTCCTATAGTGTTTTTTTTTCCATTTAATCATTAGTTCAAAAAAATAAAATAAAATAAAATGCATTTAGGTATATGCATTTCCCATTTAGTTGTCGTTTTGTTATAGATGTAGTTGCATTTTACTTGTTGTTATATACTACATTTTATTTCAGATTTGCACAACCTCTTAGTGAAAAGAAAAAGGCCCCATAAGGCCCTCAGGGTGTATGGAAGTCGGTGATGGAGTGTACTTTCAAGGCACTATGTTATGTGAAGTCACTAGTTTGAAACCTTGACATACCTTGTGTGTCGCGTATTGGGTATCGAGGGCACACCTGGAGGTTATATTGGTAGAAGTAGGATAACACGACCTTGTGTCATGCGAGTACCTGCCTGACTAGTTGTTTATTCTGCTAGTCACAAAAAAAAGGCCTCATAGGGCCCCCAATTTTTACTTTCCAATAGAAGTTTATTTCCTATAGTAAATCTGATTACTTGTGAGACAAGAAATGAAATGAATTTTTGATTTTGAATTCTGAAAATTTTGCAATTTGTTTTAGTTTTAAAAAGTAACTTAGATAGAGGGAAAAATTAGTCTTGAGTAATTTTGTTTGGTTTCTCGCATAATTAGTTAGATTTCATTTTCATTGTATTTCATTCTTATTTATTTACAAGAATTTTCATTATTAATTAGTCACACCACATATACACATAAACCACATCCTAAGAATTATGTTTGGTTCATGATGCCAAGGTTAGCCTTAAAATTAACCCCTAATTTAACACACACTTAAAAGAATTATGTAATTAGAATTGGACTCTAGGGATAGGAATCCAAATAATTCCCATTAGTCATTTACATTGAAACATAGAGGTTGAATTTTTAGGGAACCAAAATCACTTCTATTGAACATGGTCTCATTCTGTTTGGTAACAAGAACACTATTTCAAAGTGGATAATGCCAAGGTTTGGAATGAAGGTGTGTTTGAGACTCCTTTCTCTCTCTCTACTGAATATCCCTAGACTGATTGATTTCATATTGAAGGTAAGGTAACATGTTACATATGCCCACAAATAGGTAGCTTAGTGGCCATTCTTAGGTATCCTTACTTAGGTGGCTCTCATAAGAGGGAGGGCACCTGAGACATATTTATATGGGCCTTTGAGATATCTCACTACCCACTTCCCCATAGATATAACTATCTCTTTCATACATTCACTCGACTACACTAGGGACCTCATCTTTCCCTGTTGTTAGTTGGTTTTAAGGCCCCTATCCATAATCTAGGTTTTGTTTTAGCGCTTCTAATTGATCTTCTAGGCTAGAGAATTTTCTCTTTATAGGACATAAATAATTGAGTTATGCCTTATTAATTTTTCAAGCACACTTATAACAGATTAGTGCACCACCTAATCACATAGTGTGTGTTGTTTGATTAATATTGGCTTAGTTCATCTCTTCGTTTCTGTTATCCCTTTTTATTATCTTTTCTAGGGTGATATTTTTGTCAGGGTACCACAACTCCCCATAGGAATCAATATTTTTGATTTCAATGACTTTGACTTGAGTTCCCCATGACACACATTATCTTCCCTGCTCATCAAAACATATTTCCCCACCCTAACCCATCCATGGTTTCTATATCTTCTGATTCAGAACCCCCCTTCCCATTGAGGGGTGTTGGTACATCTAGTTCCAGGCCCACTTCCACCTTCTTAAGTCCTTCATCTTCACCCAACACAAGTTCCACCATGGATGAGGATAATCCTGGACCCAATGCCAACCAACCTTCTCTGCCTTTTATGGAAGGTTTAAATATCCATGATTTGAAAAAATTGATCAATGATCCCACTTGGCCCAATATGGAAAAAACAATTTCATGTGACATCCCAAAGTTTGAGGGTAAACCTGGGGACAATCCCTCCAACCATATCATGTCCTTTCATCTTTGGTGTTTCTCTAACTTTATAACAAAGGACTTGATTAGGTTGAGACTTGTTCAATGTGCTTTGATGGGTGTTGTTGTTAAGTGGTACATAGACCAAGTTGGTAATACCCATATAACCCATGAGTCCATATCCAAGGTTTTCATCACCTTATTACAGCTCCAAGTTCACCATGACATAGGGATATAAATTTTGACCAATTTTTATGAAACCACTGTACTCACATCTCAAATCACATCCATGATTGGCGTAAATGATGAGGCTTATGAAAATTTGATATCAATGATTATTTCCTCATGGAATAGTTCAAGAAGTCCCTTATTCCTCCCATTTCCAAGGATGTAGCGATGAATCTACCTAGGAATGAGGAAGCATTTATCCAAAAATGCCAACAATATTATCTGATTTATGCACAATCAAGATATCTCTATATCGTTCTCCCTGATGCCCCTCACTCTCTCTCAAGTAACTTGTCTGCACCAGGGGCATCGCATGGCCTTATTATATCTATGTCCCACACCTATACACACCCTATTCCTATCAAAACTAGTGGATATGATCACCCTTATGCTGGGGTTAACACTTCATCCCCTCAACCTTATATGAGATATTCTTCAAAACCTCATGGGTATCCTAATATCCCTTAGGATCCTTATTTATCCTCATCACAATTAGGAACCAATACTCATTACCTTTCACCCCATGCATATTAACATGTACATGGGCCTTCTTGTAACAATTCTTCTTGTAGTGGGGATAAAATGAACCCTTATTACCCCTTCCCTAGCCTACTGCTAGCTACTTCTATCCCTCTAGAATTGGTACCCTAAAACCTTTTTGGTTACTCTACACCCTCTCCACAAGGGAAAGTGTACACACAAAATATTTCTCCCAAACCCCCCAATAAGAATAACAAGAAGAACAAAGGGAAGGGAAAGAAGAATAACCAAAATCATGGGAATCAGGGAAACTAGGTGTTACACACCTAAGTGTCGCATTACCAAATGTCACACTTGAGTGTCATAAGTGTCACAAATTTCATACTACAAAATGTTGTAGATACTTCACACACCTATGATTTCTTTTTCCTAAAGTTTTCCGTATGTTTATTAGTCATTATTCAGTCTCCTATAGTTTAGGGAGAATATTCCTCTAGGAGAATATTCTCTTCAGTTCACACTTCAGTTTGATCAGTTGAGTGGATTCTAGATGCCACATTGGGATCATCACCAACTAATGCACATTGTCCTTGGGATTATCACTAGACTAGCACATTACTCATGATTCCTTTATCTTTTCCTCACTTCACTATGTTTCAGTCAGTTAACTGAAGACTAGGCGACTACTTAACTCAGACTATGTGGCAGTTCACTCCCGTAACTGCTTGAGAGACTAGACTATGTGGCAATTTACTCCTCTAACTGTTGATGTGTGTCCAGATCACTCTAGACCACCACTATGGCGCATTTTATTCTCCTCTAGTGTGTATTAGTTGAGTTATACATAGTATATCATGTGTAAATTATCATTCATTCATTTGGTTACTGATAATTCTTCCATTCTTTCTCTTCTGCTTCTCTTTTCTCATATTTTCTCTGCAAACTGTGTATGTAATTTTCTATCCAGATCTATTCTGTGTAGGTTCAACACATTTACATGGTATCAAAGCTGACAAATTGCTAGGAAAAAGACACACCAGATTCTTTTTGCAGGTATCGAAGATTGAAGACAACGGAAAAATGGAATTTCCAAAACAATTCATTCTTACACGGTAAAATTTATTTGCATGGAAAGAGAATATGATAGTGCATCTTAGAGGTAGAGGATTATACAGGTTAACCATGGAAACATAGACCGAACCCACATCAGCGATAGAAAAATCCAAGTATCTGAGTTGAATGGATGAAGCGTTTGGAACTATTTACAATCTCATTTTTCCTGAACTCCTCTTTCACATATCCTCCTGTAAAACCCCCATTGAATCCTATAACACAATGGAATGGATTTTTGGAAAACAAGACAAGATGGGGGGACACATGCTCGAGGTGGAATTTCTCACTTTGGATCCAAAAACCTTTGACAATATCCAATATTTATTTACCAAATATAAGGATTTGATGTCGCAACTCAAGGATTTCGGGGTTGATAAATCTAAGGAGGAGAAACAAATGGTTCTCACCATTCTCTCCAAACTTGGTCTGAAATAATCAGTGTTTGTATGCACATTTCATTCAGTTAGGCTCACCTATGGAGCCACTTGGAATATTACCTCTCTTGAGGTGTTTATTGAATCTTTGACACAAGAGTAGAACACACTTATCAACATGGGAAAAATAAAAGGCCCAAAGGCGTATGCACTTACTGTGCATGATGGTAGTGGTAATCAAAATTAGAAATCTAAAGACAAATACAAAAGGAAATCACATGCAAATAAAAATAAGGAAGGGTACTCAAAACCCTTCAATGATGCCTCCAGATCCAAAGGTGGAAAGGGAAGAAAAGGGGATAAATGCACTTATTTCCATAAAGGATTCCATCCAGAATTCACATGTATGTAGAAACAGATAGATCAAATGACCCAAATAATTCAAAAAAAAAACCTTGGAGATCACATCCCCGAGGATGCCAAGAATAAGAAGCCAAAAGATCAAAATCCAAAGAAAGGAAATTCTAGCCATGCTTTGATTTCCATCAAATCCTCTCTCAATGCCTGGGTTGTAGATTGAGGTGCATCACACCAAATGGAAGCCACAAAAGAAGTATACTCTTCATTGGATGCATGCAAAGGTCCTCCTATTCTAATGGGGTACAACTATCCAGTCGAGGTCACCAACAAAGGAAGAATTGAACTCACAAACAAAATCTTCGAGAATGTGCTACACTATCCCAAAATTTTCGTCAATCTTCTCTCCATGTATCAGATGAAAAAATCCAACACCAGAAAGAGAGTCATATTCACACCCGATGCATTGGATATCTATGACATGCAAAACAATTTCATGGTTGCTATCGATGAGGTAAATCATTAATCCATACTCTACACATTTTTAAATTTATTGAACTAGATTCTGCATTACTGCTTACCCATGCTAATGAAAGCAGTAGGATATGGCATGAAAGGTTTGAGAATTTGTGAGGGATGTGTTCATGTTCTACCTAACATCCACTTCTCCAAATGGATTTGTGAGGGATGTGTTCATGGAAAACACCCTTTAGAGAAATTTGAAAAAGGAAAGACTCAGAAGGATTCCTTTCCTTTAGATCTGATCCATAATGACCTCATGGGCCCTTTTCCACATCCATAAATTAGTAAAGAAAGGTATGTTCTCATTTTTTTTAATGATTTCTCATGCTTCACATGGATTTTATTTCTCGGGAAAAAATCAGAGGTTTTTCAACGCCTCAAATATTTCAAATCCCTTGTTGAGACAGAGTCAAGAAAGAAAATGAAAGTCCTCCAAACAGATAATGGGGGAGAATGTCAACCATGAGATACATAATATTTTTCATGAGGTTGATATTTAGTTGGAGCACACGGTTCCTTATACTCTGTAGCAAAACATAGTTTCTTAGCAGAAAAATAGATCTTTAAAAGAGATGGCATATTGCATGCTACATGCAAAGTCACTTCCACATAGATTATGGGCTGAAGCACTTAATTGTGCAACCTACATCCAAAATAGATCTCACCATAGATATGTCAAGGNCAAACTGGAAGTGACCCACTTCCGTATTTTCGGTTCACATGCATGGGCCATGATTCCCTATGAGAAGAGGAAGGCACTTGATCCATAGAGCACATAGTGTATCTTTATTGGATATTGTGACGGTGTGAAGGGATACAGACTCAGTGATCTTTCCTCGGACCGACTCATCATTGAGAGAGGTTTCCAATTCGAGGAAAGTGTCTCACATGTACCTCAGCATCCGCATGCAGGCACTTTTTTTCTTCCACTTGTTAGAAATGACGAGCATGCCCATGCCAACTATTCTTCATATGAGAGTTATGATTCATAACATTCAAATGATCTAGATACAGAGTCAGTACAGTTAGATGCAAAGTCAGTGCATGCAAATGTAGATGCAAACCCAGAGCAGAGGCCCAAGTGGAAAAGACTACTCTTCAGGATGAAAAATCTCTTGTTTGGGATCCAGCTGATACTAGTAAGACTCGATCTGATTTCAAGGAGCCTCCTCTTGCACTCACTGCCACTAAATTGATGCCTCCCATGAATCTTTTCTTGGTTTAGTCTTCAGATACACAGTCTTATGGCGAGGCTACTGGAAATCCCTTTTGGGAATCCTCCATGCAAGAGGAGTACAACTCCATCCTTGAGAACCAAACTTGGGATCTGGTTCCTTCAGGAAGGAAAATTTTCATGTGAATATGGATCTACAGGACCAAGAGGACATCAGATGGACAAGTTAGCAGATATGAACCCATAGTAGTTTCCAAAGGCTTTTAGCAGGTTCATGGCATTGACTATGATGATACCTTACATTGAGTAGAGAATATGGATTCCATACGTTTGGCACTTGCCATTACAGAAACCAAGGGATGGGAAGTCCATCAGATGGACATGAAGAATGCATTTTTTCAAGACGATCTCTCTGAGGAGATCTATATAGATTAGCCCCAAGGATTTGTGCATGATTCATATTTGGTTTTTCGAATGAAGAAGTCTCTTTATAGCCTCAAGAAGGCCCTGAGGGAATGGTATACCAAGATGAAATCCTACTTATTATCACATAACTTTGTATGTTGTAATTCAGAATCGAATGTTTACATGCTCAGGATGGTTGATTCACTTCTACTCCTAGTTTTGTATGTTGATGATTTAATGATCACCGGTTGCTCGACTTAAACGACTGCTACAATCAAGAGGATTCTATATTATAGGTTCTTGATGGCGAAAACGAGCCTGCTACATTTCTTCCTTGGACTCGAGATCAGTCAGGATGCATCATGCATCAAATTGTCTCAGGCCAAGTATGCACGATATCTCCTTGAGACATTTCACATGACACACTACAAGTCTTCCCCGACTCCTTTCCTATCATGATTTAGTCTTGAGGATGGCGGGGAGACTCCACTGGTGGACAACAAACTGCAAGAAAACTAGTGCGGAGATTGTTGTATCTCACAAAATCCATACTAGACCTCTCCTATGTAGTCGGAGCAGTGTCCAGGTTCATGTAGGAGTCGCATGAGCTACATTGGAAGGATTCAAAGCGTATCCTTTGATATGTATAGAGAACCATCACCTTTGGGATTCACCATGCATCAAACTCTACATTGGACCTCATCGTGTTCATTGATTCTGACTAGGATGGTGATAGCATTGATCACAAGTCCACATCTAGTTACTCACTCAGTCTTGGTTCCGGTCCTATCTGTTGGTCGAGAAAGAAGCATGATGCTATTTCTCTATATTCAAATGAGGCATAGTACAGAGGGGTATTTAAAATAACCATTCAAGATATGTGGCTACAAAATTTTCTCACTGATTTGGGCATTCAGTTTCGTCATCTGATCGTCATCTGGTGTGACAACTAGAGCACTTTGAAGTTCTGCATAAATCCATTTCAGAGGCAGTGAACGAACCATAGCGAGATCCACATGCACTACATCCAGGACTTAGTACATGAGGGGATCATCGACCTATAGTTATATCCTTCAACAAAACATACAACATACATCTTCACCAAGACCTTCACTGAGCAGAAGTTCCATTCTCTACACAATCATCTTGGAGTGAAGGACACAATTGCCTAGCAATTGTGAGTTCTTTTTACATACATTTTACTTTGAGGGGGGGGTTTTCCCATGCATTTTCCCCTCTTTCCTCATTTATTTCAATATATCTTTTTTATTTGGGTACCTAACATGGACTCATTTCCAGGACCCATTTTTTATTTTCACCATAGTGATGTTCAGGGGGGTGTTGGTGATACTTCACACACACCTAGGATTTATTTTTCCTAAATATTTCCCTATGTTTATTAGTCATTATTTAGTCTCCTATAGGTTAGGGATAATATTCCTCTAAGAGAATATTCTCTTCAGTTCACACTTCAATTTGATCAGTTGAGTGGGGTCTAGATGCCACATTGGGATAATCACCATATAGCATTGGGATCATCACCAACTAATGTGCATTGTCCTTGGGATTATAAAAAAACTAGTGCATTACTCATGATTCCCTGATCTCCTCCTCACTTCACTCTATTTTAGTCAGTTAACTGAAGATGGAGAAACTAGTTAACACAGACTAGGTGGCAATTCACTCCCATAACTTCCTGAGAGACTAGACTAGGTGGTAGTTTACTCCCTTAACTGTTGGTGTGTTTCCAGATCACTCTAGACCATCACTATGGTGCATTGGATTCTCTTCTAGTGCGCATTAGTTGAGTTATATAGAGTATATCATGTGTAAATTATTATTCATTCATTTGGTTAATGATAATTCTTCCATTCTTTCTCTCCTGCTTCTCTTTTCTCATATTTTCTCTGAAAACTGTGTATGTCATTTGCTAGCTAGATCTATTTTGTGCAGGTTCAACACATTTACAGAAAATTCCACACTTAAGTGTTGCATCTGTTACATACATAAGTGTCTCACTTTACAAATTTCACATCTAAGTGTCACAACTTCATCACCATGGAAAAGTGTATGTCATAATCCCTAGACAAGTTGGAAGGGAAACCTATTATTTGGAGGTCGAAATACTACCTTTTTCCTTGATATTTTTGCCTTAGTTTAGCTTCATCTCCCCCCTGCGCATATAAAAGGACGGATAAACCCTGATCATTGCTCCCCAAGAGTTTCTTAGGGAGAAATAATCCCTTATTCATCGTCCTGTGCACAATTATGGGGGAGTGATGAAGTAGCTGCACCCATCATGCCTTGTTTTGTGAGGTTGTTTTCGAAAGTTTTCAATTGGTTGAGGGATTGGTTCAAGCTATCCCATATTCAAGACAAGGTCAATATTGTTGGTTAAAAAAAATCCTCATTTGACCACATCCTCTCCTTAAAACTATACTATGGTTGTGATGCCTCAATGCCTATATAATGGAGGCCATGCTTGAGTGAAAAGGAGGGAGAGAATTGAGAGCATCATACTTATGACTTTGTGAGTTTCAAGGGGCTGGAAATGAGAGCTTGGAGGAGCTGCTACAACATCAATATTGATATTGTAAGTGTTTCATTATTGTTTACTTTCCATTATTACATAAGTTGGCATATTCCTCTCATGCCTATATGTTCACTTTATGCATGTCTATTGTCATCTAATTCATCATAGATAGATATGTTTCTACTTAAAAATATAGTGTAGAAGAAGGAGGTTTCACTTTGTTCTATGAATGACTTTTCTTGTGCCAGGAGCTTGGACATAAAGATGATTGTGTTGGAATATTCACCAATACTGAGAGGGGGGGTGAATCAATATTGAGCAATTTGTACCAATTTCAATCACAACATTAACTTATCAATTATTCCATTCACTTATAATTGCATTTAACATATCGTAAACATATAACCATAAACAATGTATCACATCATACAGAAATACACAATACAATAATATTTTATGTGGAAACCCAAATGGGAGAAAACCACAAAATGATTTCTTATATATCAAAGATTACATTCATAGGAAGCACTAACTTCCAAATTCTCCAACACCAACTAGAAGGAGGCTCCAACCCCCTATTTATAGGCTCCAACCTGAAGAAGGCTACAACTCCTTGAATTCTCCAGATCTAATTTGAAGGAGGCTCTAATCCCCTGATTTATAATATCCAACCCGAAGGAATCTCCAACTCCCTGTATTCTCCAGATCCAACTGGAAGGAGGCTACAATCCCCTTATTTATAGGCTCCAACCTGAGGGATGCTCCAAGTCCCTTTATTATCTAACTCCAATTGGAAGGAGGCTATGAACTCATTTTCTTTCCCCTTCCGTCCGCCCTGAAATATAAGTGTAGACTCTACCTCTCATTGACATTGTCACTGATAATCAACCTGTCACTAATAATCAACTTGTCACTATCATCATCCAACTTGTCACTCTCCCTATCATCGATACTGATACCCTATCATCAATAACATTATCAATAAGACCAGATCCACTATCATAAATCATACACCAAGACTATCCCCAATATGTGCATTAAATCATATGCTAAGAGATGTGTTCCATATTATCAATGTAACAAGCATGTGCCATATCCATAAACCATGTGCCATGATATGCCTCAAACATGTGCCATAACATCCATCAACCATGTACCAATATGTGCCTCAAATATGTAAACATATACCAAAGTAAATATCAAAATATGTTCCCAATATCCAAGATTCTCCTCAAACCATATGTCAAAAGCATGCCTTAAGCATTTGCCAAACTATCCAAGATATACCTTAATCATATACCATAACCATAAAAATAGAACACATAGAAAGCATAAATTTATTCATGTAACAACCTATTGTATGTGATCATATACCTGTAGACCTTCCTCAACTTCTTCAACAAAAGGATAACATATTCATTTGACTTTACTTTAGTCTCACGTGACTAGTTTTTGGATTAGTCACAAACCCTAAATTTCAACAAGAATAAATCCATAACTGTAATGAATAAATGTCTAAAACTTGTACCCAATCGTTTTTAATATATTCTATGAAATTCCTCAAAGTTTCACTCCTTCAATCATCCCTGAAAAGGAGTTATAGCGAAAATGGAAGACCTTGTTGAATTCTAGCCTATTCTGGAGAGCGAACTTGTAGAGCATGTCACACACTAAATATTTGATATCTGGTTTTGAAACACGCAAAAAACACACTGTGAGATGTAATATTTCCCATTCAATTGGTCTCATATAATTTTGATCCTCTATGAATATGTTATGACTATTTTCTCAGAACAGCTGTTTGAGACTAGTTTCAGGACTAGTAAAAAACCCTATCTTCCATAGAGTGTATCTCCAAAAAGACAACGAACTAGAAGATGAACATTTTACCACAAGTTATATGATATGTATTATCGACATCCTCCACGTTTCACTGTATGAATCATTCTATAAAACAAGTTATAGATAAAATGGTAAGATCACCTTTAAATAACATACCTTAGAACACATTATCACAAGAATTCATCCTCCCTTGGAATTTCTCTCTTCTTCAGTTCATATTCCCTTTGAAAATCACCTTATATATCCTTGGTTAACTCAAATAAAAATAAATTGAGTTGATGTAACAATTGAACTCCTAGGTGCCCTATTTATACTAGATCCGACAACCTCTTTTTAGGGATGACTTGACCCAAATAAAAAACAATTTAATTTTTAATGATTATTCCACTGGGGTCGACTTTACCGAAAATATCCTTAATATTTATTTTAATATTCATTGCAATGGGACCGACTTGTAACTTTTTGTTTGCAACAAATTTTCTTCTTTTAATTAATTTGGGGCCAACTTGTCACTTCATGTTACAACTATTTAGGGCTTCTCAACCATACTTCCGGTCTTCCATTTTCAAGAGGCCATATCTCTTCGACCGTGAGGAACCACATGGTGTAACACCTACCATTGGAAATGGAATGATGAGGAATATCCATATATGAGAGTTTTGAATTCATTATTAGATCCCATCAAACTCTTTTTCCTCAAACAACTTCAGGATTCATGACCACATCTCTGGGCTTCTTGTAGACTTCTTCAAAGTGTCTTCCCATGAGGGCCATGCTTAATGCTATGCCATAAGGGAACCACTTTGGAGACTTCTTCAAATACACCCATCAATTATAGATGCTTCCAAACTTTCTTTGGGGCTTCTTCTAAGGTTGACTAAGGTTGACATCAATGACAACCAATTATCCAACAATCTCCCCCTTTGGCATTGATGGAAACACTCATACTCCACCTGTGACCAATGATCCCTATTTTATTCTCCTTGTGTTTCTCTCCCCCTTTGACATCAATTGAAAAGGGTAATTCTCTTTGGTGTTTCTCCCCCTATCTTCAATCTTCTGATATTTCTCTTCTGATCTTCCTCTTCCCTTTTTATATCAATAGCAAAGAGTGTCTCCCCCAAATAGTATACCTTCTCTGAATAGTCTCTCTCTGTCTTCATGCGCTCCCCCTGTTTTCATGCCTTTGATATTTCTCTTCTGCTTTTGTTCTTTCTCTTATCCTTTGATATTAAGGGTAAATGCCTCTAACGATTTCTCCCCCATTGTCTTCTTTTTCAATATGCCGTGTAGATCAATGTGGGGCTTCATGTATATTCTTTCTTTCCTCTCTTTCAATTCTCTTTGTCTATTGATGCTTCCTGTTATTGTAATCTAATGGTGTATATGAAAAGAATTCATGTTAATATTCATTCATTACTTGGATTCAATTTTTCAAGGCTTATCTTCTTCACTTAACTGACATCAATGACATAATCAACCAACACTATTATCTTGATAGTATAACTCTTCCTGATGGTTTTTCTCTGTCAATAGGATTTAATTATGAGTCATATTATTTACAACAAGTCCATCTTCCTTTCTGTAATTACTTCTGAGCTCATGCTTTCATCCACTACAGTTATGTACCTAACTAATTTATGTCAAGTATTGTCTTCTAGACCTGCAACATATCTCATGAATTCATTTTTGTCCATGTGTCACAAAAAAATCCACGAATATGCTACACATGATATTGACCGATATGTCACTTTAATATTCTAAAGACTTCTTCCACTTTGTTGTAACTTATCACTACATATTACTGCTTCTCAATCTATTTTCAAATCAAGCTCTACATGTATGCAACAATCTGTACTGAATATGTCCTTGCTTGAATATATGCTTGAAATATTTCATACAATTATGAATCTTTTCCTCAAAATTTTCAATGATATTCTTCGTAAATTCCAGTTGACTTTTTCATACCTACATGGAGACATGTTCTTGAAAAACTGCTTCTTAATCAACCACTCTGTCATTCATAATCCATCTTCCCAAAATATACAAACAAACACTTCATATTGCTTGAAATATAGTTCTATGATCTGCAATAGCTATTGCCTAGACTCCCCCTCTTCAACATTCATATTTACTGGGAGTCTCCAAGTCGGATGGCTTAGAAAAATGGATGAAGCCACTTTCATGTGGAGTCATCGTTGGCATATTCCTCTTTACCTGTAGATTCATCATGATTTTGCACCATTTTGAATCCTGAGAGTATGATTTCTGGGAGTACTTCATTCACTTTCTCTTTATTCACCTGTTCTTTATTCACCTATTCTTCATTCACCTTCTCTTTTAGTTATTTCTTTCTTCTCCAAACCTTCTTGTTCCTAATGGAGGTATCCATCATGCTTCTACAATAACCTACTATGTGTCCATAGTTGTGGCATTTGTAACATTCAATGTTTTCGGGGGCCACATAAACATTACTTGCTTGAACATTTCTTCCATAAGCTCTACAATCTACACCTTTATGTCCAAAGTTATTACAAGTAAAACAATAACCATAAAAGAATGTTTGATACTTGGGAGTGAATGCTATTCCTTGTGATGTAGTCCTTCTGAATTCATGCCTTGGATGATCACAATCTTCTCTTCTATTGTTTCCTTCACAATGATTGAATCTTCTTTGATACCTGGAGATAGAAGGTCTTCTTTGAAATACATCTCTTCTACATTCATTCATCTTTGAATCTTTTTGTCCATGGTTCCTTCCTTTGAGAATGCCTGCATAATTCATATCCTTCTCTTTATTCTTGTTTTCCAGTAACCTGTAACTCTTCTCTTCAACTTTCATTATTGGATGTGTGGAGTTTCCTCTCTCTTTGAATTTCTTTCCGGGATTGGTATTTACATATTCTTTACATGAGTTATCACCAGTGCATAAAATACCTATTTTAATTAATCGTGACCTTTTACAACAGATAATATCTTCCAGTACTTGAGAGCTCTTCAAGTTATTGTTGAGTTTGTCAACTTCGACCCTTAGTGTAACAACTTTTTCTTCAATCTTCTCACAATCTTCTTCCTTCTTTATCATCCGGATATTCACAACTTCTTCCGTTCTCTTTGCTTCTTCAAGTTGGGTCTTCAAGGAGATGATTTCTTCTTCAAATCTTCATTTTTTTTGACTAAATTCCACTTCAAGATTATTTAAGTCCTTAGATTTTTCCTTAACATGACTTGTCAAGATTTATTTTCTCTTCTCTGCTTCCTTTCTTTCTGATACATTTTCATCTTCCAAACATTGCTTTTCTTTTAATTGATCCTTGAGAGTTTCTTCAATCACTTTGTATTCTTCCAGCTGAGCTTTTAGATTTATGAAAACATGTTTGAATTCTTCAAAACCTTCCTTTAGCTTGATCAACTCTTCCTTGATAGACTTGTTTTCCTTCCTTTCTTTTCTTAGATCACTTAAATCACTAATTAGTTCACCCTCGAAATCCATTACGCCTTCTTCATAATCTTCTTCTGGATCTATCTAACATGATGAGCATCTTTCCTCTCGTTCATTCTCAATATCTTCTTTATCTTGATCAACATATTATGGCTCTATGATAAGAGGAGTTTCCTTATAGTAGAGATTATATATCTTATCCCAAATCTCTTTGGTTGATGAACATTGTCCCACTTTTTCTTTTACAATCCATTGCTATTTTTTTGTTTCTTTTCAATTCTTTCTTAGTTTAAGTCTTTGGTTTCTTTTAAGCAATGTATCCTGTAACAAATGATTGCCAAACATAAAATCCATGTGCCTTTAAAAATGTTTTCATTCTTATATTCCACATCTCATAATGTTGACCATCCTGACAATCAAATATTGGTATTCCATTATCTGTGTATCTTTTATCCATGATCTACCTTCCATAGGTTAGACCCATTCTTAAAGGGCCTACTCTGATACCAATTGTTGGAATATTCACAAATACTGAGAGGGGGGGTGAATCAATATTGAACACTTTTTACCAATTTCAATCACAACATTAACTTATCAATGACTCCATTCACTTATGATTGCATTTAACATATCATAAAAATATAACCATAAACAATGCATCACATCATACATAGATACATAGTACACCCATATTTTATGTGGAAACCCAAATGGGAGAAAAACACATAATTCTTTCTTATATATCAAAAATTACATTCATAGGAAGAACCAACTTCCAAATTCTCCAACACCAAGTAGAAGGAGGCTCCAACCCACTATTTAAAGGCTCTAACCCGCAGGAAGCTACAACTTCTTGAATTCTCCAGCTCCAATTAGAAGGAGGCTCCAACCCTTTGATTTATAGGATCCAACATGAAGGAATATACAACTCCCTATATTTTCTAGATCCAACTCGAAGGAGTCTACGACCCCCTTTCCTTTCCCCTTCCTTCCACACTGAAACATAAGTGTAGAATCAACCTGTCATTGACACTATCATTGATAATAAACCTGCCACTGATAATCACTATCCTCGACAATCAGCCTATCACTATCATCATCCAACCTGTCATTGTCCCTGTCACTGATACTGATACCTCATCATCAATAAAATCATCAATAAGAATAGATACAGTCACATAAATAATACACCAAGACCATCACCAATATCTGCATCAAATCATATTCAAATACATGTGTTCCATATCATCCATGTAACAAGCATGTGCCATATCCATAAACCATGTGCCAAGATATGCCTTAAACATGTGTCATAACATCCATAAACCATGTACACATATGTGTACTATAAGATCCATCAACCATGTACCAATATGTGCCTCAAACATGTAAACATATACGAAAGTACATCTCCAACTATGTGCCCAATATCCAAGCTTCTCCTCAAAACATATGCCAAAATCATGTGTTAAGCATGCACCAAACCATCCAAGATATGCCTTAAGCATATACCATAACCATCAAAATGGGACACATAGAAATCATACCTTCAGTCATGTAGCAACTGGGTGTATGTGATCACATACCTTTAGACCTTCCTTAACTTCTTTAACAAAATGATAACATCTTCATTTGACTTTACTTCAGTTTCGTGGGATTAGTTTTTGGATTAGTCACAAACCCTAACTTTCAAAAAGCGTAAATCCGTACCTGTAATGAATAAAGGTATGGAATTTGTACTCAAACTTATTTAATATCTTCTATGAAATTCCTCCAAGTTTCACTCCTTGAATTTTCCTTGAAAAGGATTTATAGTGAAAATGGAGGGCCTTGCTAAATTCTGGCCTATTCTGGAGAGCGGACTTGTAGAGCATTCCACACAATGAATATTTGATATGTGGTTCTGAAACTCAAAAAAAACATACTAAGGACTGTACTATTTTCAATGAAATTGGTCTCATAGAATTTGGATCCTCTATGAATACGTTATGCCTAGTTTTATCATAACACCTATTTGAGTCTAGTTTCGGGACTAGTAAAAAACCCTATCTTTCATAGAGTGTATCTCCCAAAATACAATGACCCAGAGGATGAAACTTTTACCACAGGTACCCTGATATGTCTTCTCAATATCCTCCAAGTTTCACTATATGAAGAATTATATAAATAATGGTATAGTGAAAATGGTAAGATGACCTTTAAATAACATACCTTAGAACACATCATCACAAGACTTCATCCTCCCTTGGAATTTCTCCCTTCTTCACTTCATCTTCCCTCTGAAATTCGTCTAAAAAATCCTTGGTTACCTAAGATAAAAATAAATTGAGTTTATGTAACAAATGAGATCCTAGGTTCCTTATTTACACTACATCTGGCACCCTTTTTTTAGGGCCAACTTGACCCAAATAAAATTCAATTTAATTTTTAATGATTATTCCGTTGGGGCTAACTTTACCAATAATATCCTTAATACTTATTTTAATATTCATTGCAATGGGGATGACTTTTAACTTATTGTTTGTAACCTAAAACCAATGTTGGGGGAAATCAACTCACAACAACCCAAGGCCAAGGTAATAATCCCCATCCCAAGCAAGGGAAGAATCTGAATCTTCATACTAATAAAATGTGTGCTATTTGTGGTTTCTATGAATATTATACCCATGAATTCCCGTTTTTACCTGATATGTGTAATATTTAGGAAGCCACTAAGGCCTCTAATCATGCTAAGAGTAAACCTACCCGACCCTCCTCATCACAACTAGCTATGTTGAGAAATCCTTTTCCATCACAATTTTTTGGGTCCACCTTAGAATCTACTCCGCCTGGACCACCTCCCACTGCCACCACCTCTAGGAATGGGAATTACCACAATATTTACTTATATTAAACTGATGTTAACCTCACAACCCAATCCCATTAGTATGGTATTCCCCATGAAGCACAACTTATTGATTTTTTTTATCCCCCTCTATCCAATACCATACCTTTACTTATTCCTCACCTAAGTGTGTACCTACCTCCCAAGGTACCCAAGGTTCCATTAAGGAAGAATGCTCCCAATTCCCATGTGTAGGAAACCCACCATTATAGTATAGTATATGAATTATCTCAATCCAATACAACAAATGTTATCCATTGAAGTCCTCCATATGTTTCCTTCACAACGAAAGCCTTTACTATCTACTTTGGGTTCTTTTGATCCATCATGTTAGCACTAGAAGTCACACCTAGAATGCTATAGGTGTAAGCCTAATACCCATCAGAAATTTGTAGTTTTGTAAAGGATAAAGTTTTTAATTCAAGTGTAATGAATGGATGAGACACTCAGTTTAAAATATCAACACAAAAGTTCCACAAAACATACTCCAATAAGAAAGGATTGAACAATCTCATAACAGTATTCAGAACATCAATGGAAAGATGGAAGATTGAGTAGAAATATATGAAGTATATGCAACATGTTACATCTGGTATTTCTGAGACATATACAATAGAATTATTATCAATAAGGAACCTCCTAATCAATAAGAAAATGTTCTTTGAAAACACTTGCACCAGTAAATAAACAATAAATCATTTACTGCAATCATGAACAAGTACTAAAGACAAATCCTTCATCAATAGAAAACATCAAATCAAATCAAGACAAGAATATAGCATGTGATATTGGAAAAAGGAGTTGATCTTGAATTATCCAAGAATCTTAAATCTGTACATACATAGTATGGAAACTTTTTACAGTCTGAAGCAAAAGATAAGAGTCTCTCAAAAAACCGCTCGAACCCCATCTATGAGTTACATCACCCATTAAATAGAAATTTACATCCAAAGTCATTCTATGAATTTATACCTAGCTCATGCATAATATTTTGTGCCTTGGAGAGGCGTGGCAGTAGACAAACAAACATAAATTTAACTAACTGCTAGATTCCAGGAAGTTGTTGGTGATGATAAATCCAACAGTAGCCATCTCATGTTTGAAGATCTAGTGGAGCTGGATACTAGGTAAAAGTGTCCTTTGATGTCTAATTGCTTCATATGGAACCATTCAAACCTCCTTTGATAGTTGGAAAATATCCCATAACTCGGATTTATCATACTGTTAGAGTTCGTAACAAGTTTGCTACAAACTCTTCCACTTTCAACAGGTTTGCAACGCATCTGCAGGATCCGCTGCGAAATTTCCTGTACATGAAAATTTTCTTTCTGCACATTGAAACTGATGTCAAAACATGCAAAGAAGCATATGAGCCTCTTCTAATGCCTCCTACAACTTCTGATAACATAAATAATTCTTTCCAAAACAATAAGTAGGAAAAAGTCATAAGCAACATAAGACAAAATTGTTTTTTAGGGTTTGTGAGTCAGCACGTGTAAGGAACCATAACAAAATTGATATATTGTTTCAGAAATGATGATCCATGATCTTAGTTAATGGATTCCTGATCCAACAGGTCCATATTCCTTTTAGATATCTTTTCCTCTAATTGCTACAATTCGTTTTTCAACTTTTTGATATCAACTTGAAAAGATCTTTTCTGCCTATACACATTTTTGACTTGTCTATGTAGGGGCAGTGATCTCCTCACCATATGTTTTTCCTTTGCAATGGTTTCTTCAAGCATGCCTATGTTTTATTTGTTGATACCGAGAGGGGGGTGAATCAGTATCAAGTACAATTTAAAACCTTTTTCAACTTATACTTAAACCATTCAACCATATCCAATGAGAAATGAACAATAGTATAAGAGTTACACCAATACACCACAATACACCATGCATAATATATGAGAAATAATCAATAGTTATTGTTCAAGGGAAGTAATGACCTCCAAAGGTAGCTACAACTTCCAAATGTAAAGGGAGGGATAAACCTCTAAGAGGAAGATACAATCCTCCAATATCAAGAGAGAGTTGAACTCTCCATCGTTGCCCCTTCCTTTCACCCACGAGTATATGGGAGATAATAAAAAATTACATTAAATCATCACCATCAACCAACCATCACATAGAGCCTAATAATTCTTCTTGAGACTTCTTCAACTTCTGTAATTCTTCAATTCTTGGAATACTCTGATCCTATAGATAATATTACTGAATGTATTCTCTAAAACTCCTCCAAGTTTCACTCCTTGAATCCTCTCCAAAAATAAGTTATAGAAAGAATGGTAGAATTTATTCAATTTTGGTTTATTCAGGAGAACACACTTGTACATAATGCCCCGCACTCAATATTTAAAATTATATTCTGAAACTCTCACAAACGAAACTATAGTCCGTAATATTTCCAATGAAATTGGTCCCACTTAAATTGTATTCTCTATGAAGAAGTTATGAATGTTTTACCCGGAACACCTGTTTATTGATTAGCTTTAGGACTGGTCAAAAACCCTATCTTCCACAGAGTGTATCTCCATAATTGTAGCTAATAAAGAGATGAAACTTTTACCACAGGTACCTTGATATGTCTTTTCAATACCATAGAAATTTCACCATATGAATCATTCTAGAAAAAACATTATAGCGAAAATGGTAAGATGACCTGTAAATAACATACCTTAGAACACATCACCAAAAGACTTGCTCCCCTTGAGTTCAATGGAATAAGGTGACCTTATTCTTTGGGGCTTCTCACTCTGAACATGTGGAAATCAATAATATTTCATCCTTATTTTTGGTCTTTGGGACTTTTTCTTCCTCGAAATCCTTTTGTGTGGCTTCTATTTTCTCTCTGTTCTTCATGTCTAGAATGTATGTGTTGTTCGGTCTTCTTGTTGCAGTTGCAACCAATCTTCCTGAGTCATTTTCTCTGATTGTACATTTTCGGGAGTCAAACGTAAGAGTGTATCCTTTATCACATATTTGTTGACACTGAGGATATTATGCTTTAGATATTCAACCAATAAGACTTTTCCTGCTTTTACATTTTCACTTCCAAGATTTACAATTCCTTTTCCAAGTATTTTGGTAGATGCGTCATCTCCAAATGAAACATTTCCACCCTTTTTCTTCAGGCTAACAAATTTTCTTTGATCTCCGGTCATATGAGATGAGCACCCACTGTCTATGAACCATTCATATTCTTCTTTGCATTCTTTAGCGACCAATGTTATTTGACAGTTTTCATTTTGTGGAATTTCTTTCCTTTTCCATGTTGTAGTTGGTATACAAACATTTGGCATACGATTATCATCCTTCATCTCTCTACAATATCGTGCTTTGTGACCAAGATTATTTCACTTGTAACATACAATATTTTGATCCATTAATGGGTCAAATGAATTATAATTTTTGTTGACAGGTCTGTTGTTCCAGAGTTTGTACTCAAGGCTTGAGAGTATAAAGTCTAGGCATCCAAAACGAGGGTCTAGGATATAAAGAAGAAGAAAAAAACTCTTTTAAAAGGAAAAGGAGCTATGGTTGATTTATGAGTTGTCTTTTTCTAGCTTCCAATTGTTCCTGGGCACTGATGTCCTGCTCAATGGCCGCCCGTGAGTGTTCAAGTTCAACCCGGGTGGTGGCAGTTTTTAAGATAGTATTGAAAAAGTTTAAGGCGATACTGGTCTGATCTGTGAGACCGGGTTCAATGTTGGGTTGTCTCATAACTGGTACAGTCATGGAAGAAGAAATTTTCAAGGATTGATTTCTTCCTTTTATATTGTATGAGAAAATTTCCCGAATCTTGAATTAATAGTGTATAAAAATCAAAGGTCATTTCCCATATCTGAGTTAAACTGATAACCACGCGTGGAATGAAAGAAAACATAAAGTTGTGGAACAATGTGAGGCTTCGATCAAGGAATAATATCACACTATGACAGAGGAAGAAAAATATAAGGAAAATTTTTAGCGAAGCATTGGATATAACAGTCTAAGTCATTCACAGGTCTTGTAAGTGCTGATAGCCGATATAGAGGAAAAACTGTAAATGATTAGATCACTAAAAAATTCCATCACCACAGTAGAAGTTGTACTAAATTGCAGCTACGCATTCAACAATGATACATAATAAATGAATTTAGATATGAAATAACAGAGGAGCACATAACTCAAAATTGATGGGGTTTGGAATCTCTGACTTGCATTTGTATTAATTTTGGCAAAATGAAGAACTTTTCTACTACAATCGGCAAAAAAAAAATCCCTTGGTATCACTTTCAAAATTGTGTTTATACAAGAAAAACATCAACCCTAGACGATTGGTAGTCTCCTAATATCCTCCGCGCTAACAGTTACATAATATAGAATTTGAACCATTTTGCTCGGTTACTTTCGATTTTCTAACAATTGGACAAAAACGAGCATACATGCGTTATTTCATCATTTCTTTGAAGCGCTTCCTTCGCTCGGTCCCGAACACACGACACACCTGTCCACAAAATGCATCAAAATTATGGAAGGCTCTGACGTATTCTTTGCTTCAAACACATATAAATTCCTCTGAATTTTGGGCAGCTTGTCTTCAATCTTTCCCTTGCCAAACCTTGTCGACTACAACTGTAGATTTGGCTTTATTAACCACTTATCTATTTGGGCAATGTCAAGTTGTTTCAATTGTGAAATCTTGAGCTGGACTTCATTCCAACTCTCCTTGATATGCAGTTGATGCCTTACAACATTTATCTTTCCCAATAGCCCAGGACAATCGCCTTTACCAATGCCCAGTGTTTTTGTGTCTAGCTGATCAAATACTTCTTCACATTCTCTCTTAACTTCTCTTGCCATTTTCCTTCTTTCGGCAATATTAGTCTCCTATGTCTTTAACATGATGTCTCCCCTGATCTATTCATCTACAGTCATCTTTGGTATTGTTGGTACTTCCTCTCTGGCCAAAAACAACACTGCCTTTTGAAAAGCAACACGAGTTGTTGTGGCCTCTTTTTCCTTTAAAACAATGCTATCTAGTGAGTGGCTTATTTCCAAGAAGTAGTTTTGGACAATTTCTATTTTGGAAAGAACGTCATGTTGTTATGCTTGTAGTTTCTCATGCACCTCTAGTACTTGGGCTTGAAATGTTGTTATATTCATGACTTTTCCTTCAATAGACTTCAACTCAGCCTGTAGTTGTCTCACTAATTCTTCCTGAAGAATAACCTGTACTTGACTTATTTGCATCTTCTTTTTAGCTTCATCTAAACTAGATTTCAACAATTGCATTTCCTGTTTGTCAGCAGTCCTGGAATTTTCAACTCTTTGATTTACCTCCTCTCAAATATTATTTTCTCTATGCCTTATTTGGTTATGCAACTGAGCTATCATTTGATTTTTCTACTTCAACCTTGCCTTCAGAGAGTCATCTAAGAATAAATTGGTAGTTTCTAAGCCTCCCATAGAGCCTGCTACTTATGTGGTGAAGTCTTCCTCTTCTAGGTTTTTCCCATCTACGAGCACTCTGTGTTTCTTAACCATTGTGCCTTCTCTCAGATGCATTTCTTGTTTTAATACCGCCTTCCTCTTCTTACTGAAAAAGTAGTCAGAGGAGGGTATCTCTTCTCTAGAGATAGGAGTAAGGTCACTTGCATATATGACTTGCAGAAGGGGGTTTCCAAAAGTTGACTGTATAGGAGTTAATGATGCAATAGGTCTGCCCAATTCTGAAGATTGTGTTTCTCCTGCCTTTTTGGGGATATAAACAGGGATAGTCGATGATGAAGGTGGAATCGTTTGATTCGAATTTGAAGGAGTCTCGGATTTAGAACTTGTTTCAGACATTGGATTCTTTGATTGTGAAGTTTCTGCCTTTTGTGAAGATGCTTCAGTCTCCTTCGGGTTTTCTTTTGCAGTCTCTTTATCATGAGCCTCTGATTCGAAACCTGGGGGAGTATTTTCTTGAGTTGGGGGAGGGGTTGTTGATTCTCCCTATATTATCTTCGACAAACCAATTCTCCTGTGCTTCTAGGAAGTCAAAAAGATGGTCTATAGGTTGGGTGACAATGCTTGAACTCCATCTAATACTTCTTCATAGGTCCTGGCTCCCTTGAACATGTCATCACAGGGAGAAACCTCATGTTCATACATTTTCATGTTGTAGTGAGTAAGGTGATTTCCTACAATTTGATAAGGGTCATGTTTTTTGAGTTCAAGGTCTACTAATTTGGTGTCATCCAATGTTGCAACTTCAACCTTGGAATGACCAAAGTTAAGCAGTGAACACTTCCCAATATGTATAGGAAAAAGCGGCCATAAATTATTCTGAGATGCTTTCAATTCAGTGTCGATGCCACCTGTTACTATTTGGTAGGCCACCTCCTTGCACACCAGTCTGCTAGGGATAAATTTCTGAAGTGCGTGAGGAGGAATTGAGCACCAGAAAACCCTGACATAGGAGAAACCCTCTTCTATAAACCAATCTGCAATCGCCTTGAGGTTTCCCACGATTGACTCTGAAATATGAGGGGGTGCATAACCATACAAAATTTGGTGCAAAGGTATCACCATGTAGTGACATATTTCGTAAAAGAAGTCTTTAACATTCTCCTCCCATAGCTTAGAATGATAAACATGAATGGGCTCCTCACAGGTTGGGTTCCAGCTCTAGCTCATCAAAGGGAATGGAGTCATGTAACAAACGACATCCATAATATAGGCGGACATGTAAACATATGCAGGTCGGCCTTTTGACTTAGCTGTTTGGTACTTTGCAACCTCACTAGCTAGATTGTCAGATAAAAATTTTCCCCAGTTAAAACTGTAACCCTCGGCTACTTCGTGTATAAGTGGCACCCATTCTGCCAAAAAATGGGTAGGGATATTCCTCCATAAGAGTCTACATAGCATCAGGGCTGTATAAACCATGTATTCATTTAATGAAGCTGTGGCATAACTGCTATGGGTATCGGCTCTAAACCTTGCTGGAATTCCCCGCCAGTCTTTGATTATATTTGGATATGTTTGATCGAATTTTGTGCACTCCTTTCTTTGAAATTTTGCTATGAATTCAGCATTATAAATGTATTTAGAAGTAAGGGGTAGTTTTTACATTACTTGGATGTGCTCAAGTATGAACGATTCAACGATGACCCCTTGGCTGTTTTGAATGCTCCTTGTCGAAACATCGATTTTCTCTAAATCCCAGCATACCATGTCATTATACGGCATGAGTATCGACCGTGTGGCTATTTTGTGTAGCTCAGACTCATCTATGTCTCTGAGTTTATTTTTAGTCCTTTCATTCCCGAAATCATCGGGGCAATTCCTAATCTCATAGTCCAAACTCTCAAAAATCTGCCTCCAAGATTTGATTGAATCCATAGCATGTGGCATAGTGTCTGATACGACATCTCCATCCGGATTTGATCTTCCACCTTATTCTTCAATCTTCTTAGGAGCTTTTCTGGTTGCCATGGTGTATGTGCTAAGTGAAAACCTATTGTAGAGAAGAAATGCATGAGCTCTTCTGAATATAAATCACTGCTAATCTGAAAGTAAGAATGAAATTCAAAATAATAGACCTTTATTTACCTTTAATGCGTCTTAAATTTATCGTACCGATGCAGGTGATAAGAATTAAATGCTTTAATGGAGATGGTACACCTGGAGATACATACTCCATGTTCAAAATATCTTCATTAATTCGTTATAGAGGCTGCCACATATCAACGATTCAAAACTGGGATTTCAAAAGGAATGTCATCAATAACTCCTGAATGGCGAAAGGCAAAAAGTTATTTAACAATCCTTAATCCCATTTTAAAATTAAAATAATCTGTGTTTAAGCGCTTAATTCTTTCGGGATTTCATGTTTCAGAGTTTCGAACATCGTGTCCCCAAGAGGTATGATACAAGTGAATCCTGAATCGCGAAACTGCGATGGGATGTATTTAAGTGCTAACCACTTGTTTTAACCCTTTAATTAATCACGATTGGAGGTTAATCGTTACTTTTCTTGGACTGGAGTATCGGGACTCTGACGGCTCTTTGACGAAAGAAATCCTGAATCGCGACATCACGATGGGATTTATTTTCATTAAACCTTCTTACTTCTTAATAAACATAGCATTAGCCTTTAAGAACTTCGCAACTTTGGGAATCGGGGTTTAAGGAGACTCAGGGTTGACTCTTTGATTTCCTGAATTGCGACTGATTAATGATCTATTAAGTGTGTTTAAAACTTAATTAATCATGATTAAAAAAGTATTTCATGAATGTGCGTCGGGACTTGAAAAGTTGTTCAAGTTTGAGATGGCCAAAAAAAGAACATGTGAAAGGCTTAGAAGGCCGTTAACACCTTTTCGAGACTTTCGTACCAGGAATTTGGAGTTGAGATCAGTGTGAATAGCTGAACTCCAAAAACTGAAAGTCCCGAAAGACCTTTTGACTTCTTTTTTGAGCTAAGGGTGGCTCCATAATCAGGAAAAAAGGAGGTTTGGACTTATAGAAGAAAAAATAAACTTTGTTTCAACAAGGTCTACGAACATTTCCATATCTACTATTTTCACCATTCATGTAGCTTGCATAGATATGCCTTTCATTGATTCTACAATTGATTGCCTTATGTCCAAAATTTCCACAAGTATAACAATGTCCAAGAAATAATTTTTTTTACCTAGGAGTAAGTGATATTCTTTGTGGTGTGGTCCATATGGGTTCACGATATATTCTTCTATAGTTTCCTTCATAATGATTGCTTTCATACCTGATGGGAGAGGATCTTCTTGATGTCTCATTCCTTCTGAATTCTAGTCTTCTATCTTGTTGTTCAACTTGTTCTGGAGTGTTGGTTTCATCATTTTCATCTCTCTTCTCTTGTTTTGTTGTCTTCAAAATGTCATTTTATCCTAGTCCTATCTTGTCATTTGGAGATCTTTGATTGCTAAGGAGATCATCTAATTTTTTGGTTCTTTTTTCGAACTTCTTCAACTTTTCTATTATCAATAATAGCTCCCCTTTTGTGTGATCCAATTCTACTTTCAATTTCTCATAATCTTCTAATTGTTCCTTCCAGCTATCAATGGCCTTTCAAGCTTGTAATTCTCTTCTTCACAACTACTCAATTCACCTTTTAGTATTATTTTTGTGTTTCTAAGCTTGCTATTTTCAGTTTCAACATGCTTCAACTTTTCAAGATTCTCATCTTCTTCTTCACTCTTTGCATTGTCTTTGTATCCCCAAAAGGAATCATGGTTGGTTTCTTCATCTGAATCTTCTTCATAAATGATTTCTTCTTATTTAGAATTCTTGTGATCATTATCCTGGGTTTCTTGGGTTATGAAGAGGACTTCTCCTCCATCATTTGTTAATTTTTTCAAAATCCCAACCCAGTTTCAGTCTCTCTGCTTTTTCAGTCAAATTTAAATGCCAAACTCAGTTTCAACACTATTTCAGCATATGCTACAGCCCGGTGTTTCAACATCTGCTCACAGCGGTGTTTCATCATCAACATATGCTATAGCCTGGTGTTTCAGCATCTGCTCACAATGGTGTTTCAGCATCAGCATATGCTACATCCTGGTGTTTCAGCATCTGCTCAGCACTGTGTTTCAACATATACTCAGCCTGGTGTTCC
>SNQJ01S0071316.1:0-28810 GCA_010110895.2 Picea sitchensis | reverse complement strand
ATTGTTCAAGGGAAGTAATGACCTCCAAAGGTAGCTACAACTTCCAAATGTAAAGGGATGGATAAACCTCCAAGAGGAAGATACAATCCTCAAATATCAAGAGAGAGTTTAACTCTCCATCCTTGCCCCTTCCTTCCACCCAATAATATATGAGAGATAATAAAACTTTACATTAAATCATCACCATCAACTAACCATCACATAGATCCTGATAATGCTTCCTTAGACTTCTTCAGCTTCTGTAATTCTTCAATTCTTGGAATACTCTGATCCTTTAGATAATATTACTCAATGTATTCTCTGAAACTCCTCCAAGTTTCACTCCTTGAATCCTCTCCAAAAATAAGTTATAGAAAGAATGGTAGACTTTATTCAATTATGGTTTATTCAGGAGAGATAACTTGTACAGAATTCCCCACACTCAGTATTTAACATCATATTCTGAACCTCACACACAAGAAACTAAAGTCCATAATATTTTCAATGAAATTGGTCCCACTTCATTTGGATTCTCTATGAAGAAGTTATGACTGTTTTACCGGGAACACCTGTTTATTGACTAGCTTCAGGACAGGTAAAAAATGTTATCTTCCACAGAGTTTATATCCATAATTATAGAGAATCAAGAGCTGAAATGTTTACCATAGGTACCTTGATATGTCTTCTCAATATCATAGCAATTTCACCATCTAAATCATTCTAGAAAAAAAGTTATAGTGAAAATGGTAAGATGACCTGTAAATAACATACCTTAGAACACATCACCAAAAGACTTCATCCTCCCTTGAAATCCAGCCTTCTTTACTTATGATTTCCTCTGAAATTCGACTTGTGTATCAAATGAATGTATAATTATATTTATTTATACCATTTATGTCACTCCTTTTAACATTAGGGCCGACCTGACACTTTCTTATTTTGTAATTCTTTTCTTTAATTATCTTCAGGGCCTACATGTACTTCTTGCTTCAATTCACTTTGTCATCTTCAAAAAATCATTTCTCCTCAACCACGAGGATCCACGTGACATGCCACCTACCACCGGAAACAACATGATGTATACTATCCATCCATGGGTTTTGTTTCTGCATGTACATTGTACTTCATGTCCAAATACCTTCATCAATCTTGCGGTCCAAAACCAATGACTAGGGTTGACATCAATGATCAAAACCAATCTTCCAACATTATTTCAATTGGATTCTAGCTTGTAGATTTTCCTTTTTCAATTTTTCATTCTCATCTCTTTCCTCTTTCAGTTGCTTTCTGATCCTTTTGAAGGTGGGATTTATTTCCTTAGGAGGAGAGTTTATTTCAATGATTTATGTAGGCACTTTATGAGATTTGGCTTTAGATGTTTGTTGAACTGGTGCTTCAGATGTATTTTCTTCCACAGGGGCATGCTATCTTGTTGCTTCTCTTGTAAATGGTCTTCTAGGCTTAGCTGGTTCAACAACAGGTGGGCTAAAAGCCAATTTATTTCCCTTTAACTTTCTTTATTTAATAGTAGATGACTCCATAGGTGAAGGATTTTCCATAGGATAAATATCTTCAGCAGAAGGCTGTGTAGGATCTTTAGCTATATTGATAGTTGGCTCTAATGGCTTATCCTCCTGAACTGCCTTCCTCTTTTTTCTTGATTCAGTATGCACAACCTTCTCAACAAAGGTAGGGGTCGTCTTTTATGTTTGTGGAGTGTTAACAACATCCCACTGAAAGCCTGATGCATTCAAGAAAGTATCCCAATAACTATCAATATTTTTGAACTCCACACCAACACCTTAATGAGTCCAAAATGAAATACACTTCTCTCTACCATATTGGAGTGTGCTTGTACCTTATTTGATATCTTTCCACGCCTTCTCTGCAAGTAAAAGGGAAGATTAATTTTTTTGTTCCATAGAAATGCATCAATAATATAATATGGTACTGATAAACCATATTAAATATGCCCTCACATGTAAAGTACCTCTGTATAACCTTGATCATGTTATCAAAGTATTCTAACATATGATTTCTAGGTACTCCTTTGAATAAGTTGTCTTCTTGATATTCTGGCTTTAGTACATCTTTAGAAAAGTCAGATTTCAAAGATATAGCTTTGAACCATTTTCCCCCTTGAATTGGTATCTCTTTTGCTGTGGAAATGGATTGTTCTGTAACTTCATACTCAAGTGTGCCATATTTTGTCTTTACTCCATTGAATTTCAATGAAAATTGTTTGGCCACTTCAGGGTGTCCTTTCTGCAATTTTTCACAAAATGCTAGGCAACCTACTCTCTAAAAGGCTTCTTTGAAAAGTGGATCTGAATTAATGAGTTGCAGGTGATGGGGTTCAACTCTAACAATCTCCCCTCCTTTATGGACTTTCTTCATTTGTTGAGCTTCCATGGCAAGTCCAATAAGAGTAAAACCTCTCTGATAACTGTTGCAAATAGACCGTGTGATGAAACCTGGTGAATTTAGGGTTTTGATACAAGTAGGATTTATAAAAGGACAATAATGCAGAGACTAAAATGTAACTGGATATAGAAGATTGGATACAATGATGAAAACTTGAGGCTGAATGAAGTCTCAAATAACAATATTTTGAAATAATTGTGTAAAACAGAGAGTTTGCAGCGTTAACTTGGTTTGCAGTTGGTGGTTTTTTACTAGAGTTTCATCAAAGAAATTGCAGTTTACAGGGATAAGATATGAGCTAATATTTGAGTGAAATGGAGGTATCTAGATGTTGTGTGAAGGAGAAGTATGCTTATGGTTTCATATTATGTATGAAATAGGAGATTCACAACGTTAACCAATTTTCAACATCTACAATTATGTAGCAACTAGGTTTCTTAATTGACTGCAGTGGTTTCAAAATGATGGAATTTTAGTATCAAGGATTGATACCTTGCATACGATGTTTACCCATTGCTGAAAAAAGTTGAATAATCAACCCTAACTCAACGCTAGTCGCTACAGGAAAGTTGGCAGTGCTAACATCTTGCAGCAACACAATCTATAACGATAGATAGTCTGCAACGACTATCTTTGCAAATGAAAATAACATGAAAATGGTCGAACCTTCCTTTTGAAATTAACTTTTGGAAAATATGATGATGAAATGGAACTGAAAAAGAGAATCCACCAAGTGCCACGTTTCCCAAATCGTGATGATGTACAATTTTGCACATGAGGTGATTTTTGAAATGCTGCAAACTTCTAGGAGAGTTTGTAGCAAATGATATTTTGACAAGTGACTCAACACTTAAATGGTTAAGTGGATCTTTAAAACCTCTTGTACACCTTTGTGGACAAAACACTTGATGATGACCTTCAAACTATGCAGATATGACCAATACCTCCCCTCTTTACCAATGATGACAAACACGATCATGGCATCAAGACTTTTGTAACTGTACTCTAATCAACATTCTAGACCTAAGAGAAAATCAAAATCATGATTTATTTGACATGAGACATGACTCAAAACCTTTGAGAATAAGACCCTATGATTTAAACCTACAAGCTTAAAAAAATGACTCGTATAAGAAGGACTGATCACATGATTGACAAAGACTAATGGTGTCCTTCTGAGATCAAACTTAACAAAATTTTAAAAGAGAGAGAAAACCTCGACTCCTGTACATCCTATGTGTTAACACATCATATGAGAGGATGATCTCCTTTGATAATGACAAGGTTAAACGTTTTTTATTATCACCTTCAGTGGCCTTTCAAATTCTAGTGTCCATCAAGAATGCCATGATTCATAGATGCATTATTGCTAAAGGAGAATCCATGTGTTTAATGTCAAAACAAGTTTGGACGAATTTAGGCTCTCTATAACTCATCCCATCTAAAATATCCCTTCATGTTTATGATGGTTGGCCCTCTCAAACTGAATGGATTTATCAGAATTGTCCCATATAATTGGGAGGGAAGGAAGTGTGCATTAACATTGAATTTATAGATTCCCCTTTGGTCTATAATATCCTTATAGGTTGAGTATTCATGTATGCCATGAAGGTCGTTGTATCCTCAGTATTTCGTAAAATGATATCCCCCCATAACATAAATATGGTCACCATTGATCATTTGAACTTCCATGATCCCTAAGAATAACTTCATTCTGAACACGTGGTGTCTTCCTTGGGTGGAATCCAAATAGTTCCTTATTTCAAACATTATCTTTGGTGTCTACAAAGACACGACATTACTTAGTGCATATTATGGACCTTTCCTTATAGTTACCCACCCCATTTCATCAAATGTATGTATGATGTCATCATCGCATGGAGTCGTAGGACCACATATGCACCTATCGACTGGAACATCAATCCTGACATATTTAATGCCATGACCAGTAAGGAAACCTCATCCTCATTACCCCTTTAGAAAATTCCCTCTCTTATTTCCACATTCAAGAATAATAAGTACCCATGTCATGACCACATTGAATATTCCTAACATTACATTAGGGATCCCGATTTGGTACTTGGATGCCCCTCCCACTCCTCTTCCATCCTCTGGGACAAATCCATTTTTGGACTTGACTCATATTCAACCAATACCAATGACCCATGTAGCCCCTAAAGCACCTATGCAGACCCCGTCTCAACAAAAACAGGATGGGAAAAGAATTGACAAAGGGGAAAAGACAAAAATAAAGGGGTCACAAACAATCCTAAACAATCCATGGCCACCTATAACATGGCATCCAAGGCCATACCTCCACGTTCCTTATGCGATATCCCTAGCCACACTACTTAAAAATGTCCTAGGCTCCTGAATATCAAATAAATTTACAATATTGACAATCTAGAAGCTATCCCTTCCACACCAGTTATGCACATTACTCTCCCTAATTCATCAACTAAGCATTGTTAAGTATTTTTGCAGAATGACCCACGTTCTTTGTGTGATACATATGTCCATTATTCTCAGAATTGTATGAAACTACCCTAGTTTTGTGATGGACTTGAGGTGATTTGTTAGTTTTATTCCACAAGATAGGAACATCCAACCCAAATAGTAGAGGACCTCACTCTTAAGCGTGAAATTTTTTCCCAAGCCAATTGTCAACCAATCATTGAGATTGTCCCCCCTGAATTGAAAATCGATGAGGATTCCATGCAAATTATCTACTTGTCAACTTCCATGGGAAAAAAATTGTCAGAGAATATTCATTTCTCCATAGGTGTATATCATAGCATCCCTAGCATGCCACATGTACCTTTGGTCTCAATATTGGTGGAATCCTCTTCCACTAGTCTTTCATCTACCTCTCTAGTTGCAGTGTATGTGAACCATGTCTATTTTTCTTATGGAATTGATAATGGGTTCACGTCCCCATCCCTCACTACTTCATTTGATCATGTTGTTTCTCACATTCATGTCTTTCATTTTGATGAATACATCATCGAGTCCCCCACTACGCCAGATTACTTGTGGGATGATATGCACCATCATTCCTACTTTCTACCTCAACAACCTCATCCTACCGACTAGTATTTTATTGAATCAAAAGAATTTATCCCTCATGGTCAAGTCGAATGGTTCAAAAATCCTATCTCAACCCCTCATGCATTTGAAAAAATTAATGTGGCCAAAATTTCACCTACCATTATTGTTAACATATTTGATAACCCTAATGTTGGAAGAACACATCCTCTCGGGGGAAATTTGTTCCCCCAAAGAGGTTGATACCCTCAAATCCCTCTTCCAAGAGTTTTGTGATATATTTTCTTGGTCCTATTTCGATATGTCTGGCTTAGATCCTTCCGATGTCGAACATCACATAGGTAAATGGCTAGATGTCATTCCCATTTGTTAGAAGCAAAGGCCTATCCACCCCAAATTACCCCCCACCATAAAAGATGAAATTGATGAATTGCATGGGCCATGAGGCCCTATCATTCATGGATGAATTCTTGGGCTATGACCAGATCTATATTTTCCCATGAGACCAATATGAAAATGGACTTCATCATTCCCTGGGGTACCTTTGCATACAAAGTTATTCCATTCGGATTAAGAACTATCGGAACCAACTTCCAACATTCCATGTCATATTTCTTTCATGACTTTTCCCATATCATTCTTGCTTATCTAGATGATCTCACCATTTTTTCCAAGAAAAGGTCACAACACTTAGAAGACTTGCGAACACTCTTCCTTTGGTTTCACCAGTAGAACATACAATCAAACCCCCTCAAGTGTGTCTTATGTGTGCCTTCCATTCAGAGTTTTGGATTCATTGTATCCAAATATGACATTACTTTTGATCCTATGAAGGTTCAAGCCATTTTGATACTTCTTCCCCCTCACAATTTACACCAATTACAGAGCCTACAGGAAAAACCCAACATTTTACATCAATTTGTCCCAGACTATGCCACCACTTTCCATGGGTTATTGCGATTATTAGATTTTGATATCCCATTTGTATGGAATTATCATGCTCAAAAAGGTATTTTATTTGATAAAAAGGGCCCTCATCTTAGCACCTTTGATCATTACCTCTGACATTGAAAAGGACTTTACCCTCTACATTTCTGCTTCACACTTTACTATCATCGGAGTCTTAGTTTAGGACATGCTTGTTTTATGTGAGCATGCCATTTACTATGTGATACACAACCTATATGGATCCTATTTTTCCTATTTTCATGACAAAAAGTAGGACTTGGCTATTGTATTCTATATTTATAAGTTGTGTCATTACATGTTGATGTAAAAAACCAAGGTTATCACCAACTCCAACCAGATGTCCTTCCTATTGAGCTAGCGGGTCATCAATGGGAAGTATTCTAGATGGATCATCATCCTCCAGAAGTTAAACTTAGATTTTTTGATCACAAAGAGTAAGAAATCCTTATCCCTCACTGAGATCATTTATGAATTCCCCACTGGTGCACCCAAAACTCCCTTTAATAATGGTCTTCCAGATGAACAATTGTTTGACATATCTATATATGATCCTTGGTATGGAGTCATCCTCACTTACTTGAAAACCTAGAAGTTTTCACCCCATTTGACCTACAACAACCGATGACATATTTGACACAAATCCCCTTGCTATATCATCATAGGAGATGATATTTATCATTGAGGAGTTGACACCTTGTTGCATCATTATCTCACCCATGAGGAAGTGGAGAAAGTATTGAATTCTTGCCACAATAGTGCTTGTGGTGGCCACCTTTTGAGGATGCGCACTCCCCAAAAAATCGTGAGTGCAAGATATTTTTGGCATACTCTCTTCACTGACTATACACATGATTTTAAACATTGTACTAGTTGTCAACTCTTTGTCCACAAGTCATAGACCCCACCAACCTTGTTTCACCCTATTATCATCGTGAGTCCATTTTGTAAATGGTTCATTAACTTCAGGAAGTCTAACCCACCTTTTTCCAATGGTTATAAATACATTATTATGGATGTCGCTTATTTCACTAAATGGGTTGAAGCCATGCCAATGCTTAACAATACTATGGCTACTAAAGATTACTTTTTCTTTAACTATGTAATTGCTCGATTTGGTGTCCCAAAGAAATTGGTCTCTAACCATGGAAAAAACTTTGAGGATCAAATATGGGATGAGTTTGCATTCATGTTGGGTTTCAAGCATCAATGCTCTTCCTCCTATTATCTACAAGGGAATGGCCAAGTTGAGGACATCAATAAAATCCTCAAAACCATGCTTCAACATTGATAAGCACAAAACCAATTGGAACCACATTCTCTTCCCCACCTTTTGGGCCTATAGGATTTATGCTAAAATTTTTGTAGGATTCACTCTCTTTCATCGTGTACAGAGTGAGGAAGAATTACTACAAATTGAGTTCCATTCGATGGGATTTAAGAGTTATTAAATTCACTTCATTTGTTTCTCTTTATATTTTATGGGTTGGTTTTTCTTTCTCTGTAAAGGGGAATTACTAAAGCACTAAAGAGAACTACCCTAGGGGTTAACCTCCATGGTAAGGCACAATACCAATTGTGTGAGGCTTCATAGAAACAATTCTAATAATAGATCACTAAAGGAAAGATGAAAGACATGTGATAATGAACATATATTATTTCTATTAAAGATAATATATAAATATGGAATAAAAGGATAACTAACTTATATACTTCCAAGAAATAATTCCAAGCAAGATCTAGTTGAGTTGTTATCTAACATGTATGTAAGTATTAAGCTGTAAGATTATTAGTAATCATGAATTAATTTTGGGATTGTTGAATATTAAATAAAACCAAATATTTAATTATAATATAGATTTAAACATGATCAAATTGATACTAGCAACATTCAAAATTAACAAGATATATTGATAAAATAGAAACTCTTACTAGACATTGGAGACATGACAATTGAGTGTAGAGCAATTCACCCTCCAATCACCACACACAATGGTTTGAAAAACTTCTTCGGTCCCTTAGAAGATTCTCTATTAATTGTGAAAATACTTCTCCAATACAATAGTTCAAAATCTTAGTTTTCTAAAGGTCCTTTCAATGAAAACGCCCCTTTATTTATACAAACTATAAAGATAAAAATAGTAAATTGGTAACTAAAAAAAATAACTAAAACCAAAAGTAGAGTCAAGATGACTCAGGTGACCTGGGAGTTCTGAGGCTTGCATGATCGTCCAGATACTCAGACCACTACGAGCAGAGTTTGACACATTTTTCCTTGTATGGAAACCTATGTTGATCCATTGGCATGCTTAATGCATGTTTGTTATTTCGAAAATGTCTAGTGTTCTTCTCCATTCTTCTCATTAACTAGTCCAATCAGTCGATGGTCTTGACCTGCTCCATTAGGTAATTATGCATATGTCCTCTTTCTACCACCGATATCTTTTGTACCTTGAACACAGTTACCGACTTAACGAGAACCGTGACCTCAAAATGAGAACTCTATCCCTTAAAACCCTTTTTTTTGCATAAAAAACATGAAAATCAACCCCCAAATCAAAAAGTGATGCTACTAGTAGCACCTTTTTTCTAACCGGGTCAAAATTACAATTTTTTTCAAGCATGACCTTAAAAAAACAAATAGTTGCCCATAAAAACCTTAAAATCAACCCCTAAATAAAAAAGTGGTGCTACTGGTAGCACCATTTTTTCTAACTGGGTCAAAATTACAACTTCTTACAAGCATGGCCTTAAAAAATCAAATAGTTGCTCAGAAAAACCTTAAAATCAACACCTAAATAAAAAAGTGATGTTACCTAAAGAAAAATGTTTTTTCTAAACGTTAAAATTATAACTAAATATGACCTAATTGAAATTGTGGCATTGACAAAAAATCTATATGCAAATAAAAACCCAAAATTGGATCCTAAATCGTCACTTGAAAATTTATTTACTAACTTAAAAAAAAAATTACATTAAAATATAAATAAAGAGAAAGGAGAAAATCTTCACATTTTTTTTGTTTTTTAAATGAAGAAAAAAACACATTTAAAAAAATATATTCAAAACCCAAATTTAAAAAAAAACATTATTTTTTTTTTAAATACAAAATTTCGAAAAAACTTAAAAATAAATAAATTCACACACACACACACACACACACATATATATATATATATATATATATAGAGAGGAGAGAGAGAGAGAGAGAGGTTATATATATATATATATATATATGCTATCTCTCTCTCTCTCGATTAGCCGAGCGATGTGGGCATGTGATGGTGACTCTCTCTAGGTCGAGAATAATAGAGCTGATGTTGAGCATCACCTAGCCAGTCAATGGACCAGGACCAAGGTCTCATTAGTACCGAGACTTGGACCTATACATGGGGAGTTAGACAATGCTTGGCAGAGAGAGCCAAAGCGTTTGCATTTTAATAAGCCCACAACTTATATATATATATATAATTTTATTTTTTTAAATTTTAAATTTTTGAGTTTTTTTTTTTTTTTTTTTTTTTTTTTTTTTTTTTTTTTTTTTTTTTTTTTTTATTTAGTTTTTTTTATCATAAATTTGTTTTTCACTTTGTTTTCCTCATTTCTCATATATATATATATATATATATATATGTATATATTTGCTTTCAATTTTTTTTTTTTAAGAGATTTCAATTCTTTTCTTTTTTCCTATTATACAGTTTTTTTATTTTTTTATTTTTTTATTTTTATCAAAATTTTTTTTTTTTTTTTTTATTATTATTTTTTTAAAACAATGTTATTTAATTACAATTATTTTTCTATGTACTGAATTTATTTTTTATTTTTTATCCAAACAAATATTATATGTTTTTGCTAAATATTTAAAACAATGTTATTTAATTACAATTATTTTCTATGTATTGAAGTAAAGGTAAACAAATGTGTTAAAAATGATATTTTCCATTATATTTAAAAAGTATGGAACCATAAAATAATTAAGGAAACATAATTATATGAAAAATCTTAATTTAAAAAAGTAAATGGTATACAACATTTTTAACATTGAAAGAAGCCTAGAAAAATGATTTAAAACATCATTGAACAAAATTGAAAAAAGATGAAAAAATAAGCATTTAAAAAAATAATGTGTATACATTATGGATAAGCATATTTAAAATATAAAAAACAACGTAAAAAGGGAGGGGGGTGCTACCGGTAGCACAAATTTTCAAAACGAGGTAAAAAATGTGACCCTCCAAAAAACAAAAACTCTGTAGAGTTCTTGTTAAGTTGGTAACTATGTTCTCACTCTTGTACTCATTGACACTTCTCTGTAAACCTATCGATACCTCTTCTATCAACCAAAATTCTGAAGGAAACCTAAAGGTTGGTAGTTGGAGGTCAACCATCATTTGATTTATCTTTTCCCAAACCCAATGGCACATTTCCCACTCTTCCTCAACCCTTTCCTTCAATTCTTGTACAATACTTTCCCAATGTTTCACAACCAAATACATTTTGGAGAGTCGTTCTTCAAAAACTGTCTCTATATTATGATCTTTGGCGCCTTTCTCCCTCTGCACCTCTTGGAGAAATTCAACTTTGTCTAATGCTTGGGCACACTTCTCAGCCCATCTGAGGAATTTTTTGTATGTGATATCGAGTATCATGGATTCTTCTTGAAGAGAAAGTTCCTTCATCATCAAATTATCTTGTATTTTGAGGTGCTTATCATGCTCTTCCAAAAGGTCCTTTCTTAGTTTGGTTGCTCCCCTAGCTTCTTGATAGTACTACACCTAATGTTTGAGTGAAGCCAATCCCTTCTTAACCTGCTCCAACTCTCTTTCCTATGTTTAAATTTTGTCCAATGAGGCATGAGAGATGGTGAAACATGCTAAAAATAGTTCACTCATATTTTCCTTCTTAGTATCTATAATTACCTTTTCAGAGGTATAAAGCACACTATTGTCTAGTGTACTTTTCCTTTTCCTTTGGTTCCTCTTCACAATAGATCTCATTTTTTTTTATCATAAGAAAAGGGATTCCGATCAGCCACTTCATCAATAGGTTGAGGGATAGGTTGATCACCCCAAGATAAGATGTTGCACACACTTCCAACGGTATATAAATGCTTAGAGATAGGGTTTGGACTTGCTTCCTTTCCTGGAGAATCCTTCCTTATTTATCTTTTGTCTCAGGACTTATCTCATCCATGGAGGTCTATTGTTCTTTATCTTGGGTGTCCTCTTCCTTCTTTTCGTTAGCCAATGACCCATCCAATAAGTTTTCAGTTGATTTCTCAGCAGCTTTATCTTTCTCCGAAGTATTCTATGGTGTGTTATTCATGTCATCCTTATTATGCTCATTTCTTCTTGCATCTTCACCACCTTTACCATTATCATTACTTGTATCATGACCTTGTTCACCACCCTTAACTATTTGGGTATCTTGGACACCTATATTTCCTTCTTGGCTCCTAGTCAAAGGTGCTTCTAAATATTGACCGCCAGGTAGGCCTTGATCCTGTTCATTGTTGATCTCAATGGTGTCCTTGTGTGTTTGAGTGTATTTCTTACTACTATCATCTTATATCTCTACTTTCTTATCCCCTATTGGATTTTTTGGGGTTCCTCCTTATTCACACTCTCATTTATGATGGGGACACCATTTTTGTCCACCTATCCCCCATCCTTGGTCAAATCAATCACCTCAGAAGGATCTTCAATTGTTGCAGGCTTATCTTGCTTTTCCTCGAGGATCTGTTCTTCCAACGCTTTATTGATTTTGTATGTTTCTTCTTTATTCCTATGTTCTTCTTCTTCTTATATCTTCCTTAACTCTTCATATTTCTCTTATTCATGACTTGTCTTTAGTTCCTCTTCTCCAAGCTGAGCCTTTTCTTCCCAATCTCTCATTCTTTTCTCTATGTACTCCTTTTTCCTTTGTTCCCTTTTATCCTTTTTCCTCTGCTTTGTTAGCAATTATTTAGCAACATCTTCCTCCTATTTCTTCCTTAACTCTTCCTACGTCTTCTTTTTTTGTTCTTATTCATTAAAAATATTCTCCTATTATGTTTACAGGGCTTTTTGATCTTTTTCTTCCTTTAGTATCTCTTCTTATTCCTTCTTCTCTTTATCAGTTCCTTTACTAGAAGAGGCTCCTTGGTTAATCATATTGATGTGTTCTTCAAGAGACAAGGAGGAAAACAAAATTATATTTGGGTGGAATTTCCTTTTCTCTACCTCCTTCCAATATTGAGTATCTTCAATGAAAATTTCTTCTTGCCATTTTTTGTGAGCATATGGCCAACTTAAAGAGACTTGTTCAACATTCTTGAGGACCAAACCATTAGGATCAATCTTTCTGAACCAACTAGTTGTGAACCTATACTCTAATTGAACATGTCCTTCTTGCTTGGCATGATTAGAATCCTTTACTACATAGTAACCAACTTGGAAGCCATAAGGAATACGCATTCTCTTCTTGTATTTGACCAGAGTATCATTAAAACCTTACATTATAGATTGGTAGCATATTTCTCCAACTACAATCCCATCAAGAACATAAATGGGTAATATGTGAGGTGGAATGGTAGCACCATAAATACAAAGATAAGTGTGATTTTACTCCAAATACCAATTACCTATGTATGCCAGAATATTTTTAGCCTACTTAGACAACCTAGGGAATTCCTACCCAAAGATAAGAGAACATATCTTGGACATAAAGATCACAAACGTGAGAGTAACACATTTTTTACTTGCTCTCCCATAACATACTAAAGTATTCATGCACTGGAGGCTCAGAGACTTTCCAACTGAGTGAAAAACCTGGGAAAGTTTTATGAGCACACAAAATATCAATAAGGAATGACATCATGTGAAATGTAGGAACAATGCATTGTTGTGGCATCTCGGCCTAACCAATTTTGAGGATGAGTTGTTTTGACATGATGGATCCCCAATTAAACACTTTACCCCACATAACCACATGGTATGCCAAAGGAAACCAAGATTCAAAGAACTGGGAACCATCCTTCTCTCCATACACTCTGCATAGTAAAACCATGACATACATGTAATACTCCCTTAGTCCTATGATAACATTTCTTCTTTTTGATTTATCAACAAACTTCTTGTCCTCCTTCCACCACTTCCCAAGGATTCTACTAGTTTCATATTTCTCATAATAGGTAATCATGGAATCCTTATTAAGGGATTCCTCATGCTCTGACATCCTAAGAGAGGAAATACCCAATGCAATACACTTTATCATTAATAATTATGTAGTTCTAGGGATCATTGCGACCGATGACCCATTCTATTAAATCTACACATGGCATGAATGGTGCCCTAGAGGTTACATAGTGCAACCTTGATCTTCCAATAAATGATAACATTGAATCATCCACCTCTCTTAGTTCTAGGTTGTTGTGAGGAGTCAACTAAGGATATTCTTGGTCTTTAAACTTAATGAATAAGTCATGTAATAAAGAATTGGTACCTGAGTGATGGCTCTGCCTCCTATACACAACTATGTGTCCCAAAATGATGGCACCAATGTGAAAATATTCCTTGGTGAGATTCATATTTATGAGTGGAATGAAATGAACCATAGATTTATAATATTAGCACAGAGACAAAGTGAACAATAATAGAGATACAATAAAACTTGGCTTCTATTAAATGGGAAATATGTTGAAAACTGTAAAATGCAGACTGAAAACAAGCTTTCTAGAATGGTAGCAACTTATCTCTGAGAAGAGATGTGACGACCACGCTCATTCACAAGAATATGAGTAAAATGAGGCTCTGAAGGCCTTTTTACAATAAACATGAATTCCAAAACCCTATACATCCAAAAAAACCTAACCCTAGGAGATGAAGCACCAAAAGTCATGTGGGCGTCGTTGGGGTAAGTTAGTACATCAACTTCCCAAGGTCATAAATTTTGCATACAATCTCCATTTAGGGCACATGATAAATCGTTGGAAAGGTATTGATGATGAGCTTCATTTAGGGGGATGAATCTGAGACTTTGGATATCATTGAAGTGTCTGAATGTGAAAAATCATCGTTTAAGTCCTCAAAATGGCCCTGAAAGTTCAGGAACTGAAAAAAGTGCTAAAAATAGTAAGTTGCCAAAACCCTATTTTGAGCCAGTTGGACATGGTGGGTGGCCACTGAGATCCTCCTGGATCAATACTCCCCCTTTATGAAGCAATGATCTCCATTGTATTGAGTTCCCCCATCAGATGAGGAAATTTCTGCTGAATTTGGTCCCGGGTGAGCCACTTTCCTTGGTGCAGGAGCTGCCCTACTTTGAAAACCCGATAAAGTTGGATCCTATGCTGGAGAGTGCCATTGAACTGTATGCCCATGATATTATAATTGGATTCCTATTCCATGAAGTTAGGGTTGAGCTCTGTTGGTGTCAATTGTTCTACTATCTCCGAGGTGTCTAATAATGGTGGAAAATAAGGTTGAAGGAGGTCCACAACGAATACTAGGTGCAAGCCAAGGAATGGGGAAAGGTTGAGCTCAAAACAATTGTCACACACAACCTTGTTGACGGTGTAGGGCCCATAACATAGTGGAAATATCTTCCGGTGAGGCTCTGTAAGGCATTCTTTCTGCAAGTGAAACCAAACTTTTCCTCCCACCTAAAACTGGTGTGGCACTCGGTGTTGATCATGGATTTGCTTGTACTTGGCATTGAACTTCTATTAAATATCCTGAACCTATTGATAGATGTTTTGGATTCACTCAAGGAACCAGGTGTCTTTGTCAGCTATAGTTGGATCATGCGACGAGTCTTGTTGGGTGGCTGCAAGGGACAATGCAACATCCATGGGACCCAATGGTTGAAATCCCAAACCCACCTGAAAGGGGTTGTGGTTGGTTGAACTATGTATGCCTCTATTGTAGTTGTGTTGAACATAGGGAAGACTCTCATCCTAGGTTTGTTAAGGTTTAATCTATTATTAGGTTTCTTTTATTTCATTAGATAACCATAGCATAAATAAGATCATTGAGAAATACACAATCACAAGAGACACGTCATTTATCCTGGGAAACCCTCATGGGGGAGAAAACCCAGCAAAAACTTCCTTAATATAGATAGCTAATACAATGCCAATAGATAACTCAAACAAATACATAAATTCCTCTCCCAAGAATGCGCCTCTCTCTCTCTCTCTTCTTCTCAAATTGTAGCTCTAGACTTGCGCTCTGATCATAAAGTGAGTGAGTGTGTAAATGAGGAGCTAGCCTCTCTTATTTATACAATCTTCCAAGCACTGAACTGGGGTGTCGTTTCATTGGCAGGGCCGACTTCTCTTTCTGGGTGGTTATAACCACTTTAATATATTCATGGTGGTTATAACCACTTTAATATATTATGGGGATGACTTTTCATTTAGCCCATTACAATTAGGGTTTGACCAATACACAAAAGGGGATTTGGTCATTTACAATAACTGACATGATCAATCCACAAAAGTGGATTGATCTAATGAATAATACATCAATAATAATTAGAATACTCTTTACAGTTACAATATTTCAACACTCCCCCTTAACAAGAAGGGTATTCTACACCAACATCCGGTGTGAGAGAGGGCATCATCATCAACAACATCTTGGAATACTGACTGACATATCTATAAATCATAAGAAGTTTTTCTCATCATCAATATCATCATCCACATCAGAGAGATGGAATGGCATCATCATCCTCATCAGTAAGATGCTAAGGTAATATCATCATCATCTTCAACATGAGGCTAAAGTAACATCATCATGTTCGACATGAAAGATGAAATGACATCATCATCATCATAATCATCTTCAGTAAGAAGCTGAAGTGACATCATTGTCATCATCTTCAACAAGAAGATGAAGTGGCATGATCATCATCATCTTCAACAAGAAGCTGAAGTGGCATCATCATCATCAACTTCCGCAAGAAGCTGAAGTGGCATCATCATCATCTTCAGCAAGAAGCTAAAGTGGCATCATCATCATAAACTTCAACAGGAATCTGAAGTGGCATCATCATCATAAATTGCATCAACATGGATTAGTATAACACTAATACATCATCATCATCAATAAAAACACAAGGTTGATACAACATCAAAAGCAACAATATCACAAAAGAAAGGCTGAAGCATCATCAACAACAACAACATCATAGCATGAAGGCTGGAGCATCATCAACATCGACACTAGGCTGAGAGTCTTCAGCACAAGGCTGACATCACAACACGAAGTTGGCAACACATCATCACATCACGAGGCTAGAACATCATCACAACACGAGGCTAGCATGTCATCAGCATGAGGTTGGAATCACAACACTTAAGATGACACATCATCATAGCACAAGGTTGGCACATCATCACAACATGAGGCTGGCATGTCATCAGAACGAGGCTAGCATCACAACAATTAAGATGGCACATCATCACAACGATTACGCTGGAATCACAACACAACAATTAAGCTGGCATCACCAATTAATTTGGAATCTCAACACAACAATTAAGCTGGCATCAACAATTAAGCTAGAATCCCAACACAACAATTAATCTAGAAGCACAACACTAGGCTGACATCTCAACACAACAATTAGGCTGGAAGCACAACACTCAACTGACATCTCAACACAACAGTTAAGTTGGAAGCACAACACTCGGTTGGCACCTCAGCACAACAATTAAGCTGGAAGCACAACACTCGGTTGGCATTGTTGGAGCCACCCCTGTTTTTTATAGCCCTTCACAAGTTTCATTCTTTATGCTTAAAATCTAAAAATGGTTTTCTTTTTTCCCTCTGAGATATCGATGAGCTCTGAAGCTTGATCACACGAGCAACGATGATTATTCCACTCTCGAAACAAGTCCTACCTGTCGTAAAATGTTTCCTTTCTCATTCTACTTCGGGATCTCGTAGATCAGATACTATAACTCATACAGTTCACACGTCCCGAGTCACGAAAAAACGAAGTCATTTTAGGTATTCACTCAAAACACTAACGAGGGTAAATTTTTACCCAACTCATGATTAAACGTCATCGGGGTTTCGCGCCTCAGCGATCGCCAAACCCAAAAATCTGCTTTCATAGCCCCAATAGCCGAGAAAACGAGTTCCTTATTTGAGTAACTCATGTCAAGGTTGAGGGTAAAAGCTAAACTGTGGTAAAATATTCTCTCAGCATTTCGCCACTCGGCGTTGTCCTTTTTGAAAGTTTGATCGTCTAAACCCCGACTCGCGAAGTCACGATGCAATTATAACATGATTAATTAATTACTTAATCCAAGATTATCTCCCCTTTTAATTAAGTCATGTTATCGCGATCTCGTGGTTTCGTAGCTCGACATGTAAATCTCCCAGAAATTTATCTTCGAAGCTCCGAGTTGCGATATCGCGAGTATAATAATTATAAAATTAATCAATCCCCAAATCGCGATTACCTTTAATTAAACCAAAATTGATCTTCGCAGTCTCGGGAGTTAGAGACTCAAAATGTTAAAGGAAAATCCCCGATATAGCGAGTACCGAAACACTGTTAACAACGGTAAAACCGAATTAATTAAATAAATGAATATCCCGTGCTTTGATGTCTGCACGATTTACGAGGTAGCCTTTTCCTCCATGCACCAACTGAGAGTTTAAAACCGCCAAAATGTATGACATTGATGAGGAAATAGGGTAAATCGACGTATAAGATCGGATTTTTATGACATAATTTATTTCCAAATGTGATTTGACAGACTTGTTCTGAAAGGTACCGAGTCTTTTGAGTATATAGCAGAGTTGTATTTCATTATAACAAATGTATTTTCATAGCACGCATAGCTCACCACCTCTGAGTAAACTGACTTCTGTATGTATATGCAGTTCTATCACAGAAGAGCTAAAACGCAAGCTTCATCCATGGCTCTGTGAAAAGCTGCAAAAGCGAATGTTGAGGTTTCAGGACAAGGCTCAGACAATGTCTCTGATACTTCGCCCCGAAGTATCAACTCGGTCCCGAATTGGTCATATGTTTCAGATACTCTGCAAGAAGAATTGGTGGATTATTCCGACGACTCCGACAACAATGAAAGATATGATTTAACCACCAAGTACAAAATAGTTGTCCAATCTGGAATGCACAGAGTAGCAGCCAGACCGCGGTTGCTTCCATATTACGATATGGTACGATGGGCATTGGGCCATGTGGACATACCGACCAGGACTATCATGAATGAGCAAAGAGTCACCATCGAGACCTTCAGGCCGGAGCATCTGCAAACCATGTACAAGCTGCTCGCTACGTTCGACCACACATATGGCGCTGAGTTCTTGGAATAATTCAAGGAGAAGGAATGCGAATAGTATGATAAAACCATGTCCAATTTGATAAAGGATTGGGTTTCAAACACCGCAAATTTCAGAGCCGATACCCACGACATATATTCAATCGCTTCGTTAGAACCAAAATACAGATATGTCGCCATGATGACATGCCGGTTATATGGGAAAGAAGACACATTGCATTGTTTCCTTGCGTGGGTGCCTCTAATGTTTCGGGTCGTCGAAGGCTGTTCTTTTAACTGGGCAAAGATGCTTTCGGATAGCTTGACCAATCGGGTCATAGAGTATCGGGAGCAGAAGGAAAATGGGAAGGCGTCGTCATTTTTCATGTCCGCGTACATTATGGATGTAATTTTTTCTATGACACCATTTCCATTGATGAACTGGACTTGGACTCTGGCAGAAGATGAACCCATACAGGTATATCACGCAAAATTATGGAAAAACAAAGAAGAAAATTTTGCGTATGAAATTTTTAACTGGGTGATGGTGCCCCTGCACGTCACCATTTTTGGTCACCCGCCACCCCAGATCATAGATAGCATAGTAACAAATCTAAGAAGCATCATGGACTGGTATGTAGAAGCTGAATTTTCCTACTTCAGAGTCTTCGGGGCTTCTGTTCGCCCACATGCGCTGCCATTGTTCATTCCCGACAAGCTGGCTTGTTGCGAGGTTGCCCGACAAACAGTAATTGGTGGTGTAAGTAAAGAGATTAAAGGGTATTCAAAGAAGGTATGGCCGTCTTTTCCTATTCATTTGAATTCTTATTCTTTATTAGATTTCGGGCATGCCAAAGCCGAGGCGGCAGCCCTGGAAGACCTAAATTTGGTCTCCATCGAATACAAGAAGCACGATCCACAGAGGGTCATGAGCAATCATTTGGCTAATTGCGGGCTCAAAAGATTTGAGCATGAGAATTCACCCTCGGATGACGGTTTCTGAGGAGCGAGGTCCTATGAAAAAATTCTAGCCCAGATCCAATCCTTGGCACCCAAGGATAGAGCCGAGGTATTGAAATTCCAGGAACATCGACGTAGCTGTCTCCCCACTGTGTTGCGAGGTGAGGGTGTAGGTAGTTCAGAGACAAAACAGAGGGATGCCGAAGGTTCTAAATATGAAACTCCCGACCAAGGAAAACACCAGGACGAGGAGGAACAAATGAAGAATCTGGAAGCAGAGAAAAAGACTCCAGACTTGCCAAAGAAACAGAATCCGGAGACAGAGATAAAGACTCCAGAACTGCCAAAGAAACAAAATACGGAGACAGAGATAAAGACTCCAGAACCACCAAAGAAGCAGAGTCTGGTCGATACTCCAGGAAAATCGACGAAACAGGTCGGAGAACCCATCACATCAGTCACACCCTTGTAGTCGACACAGAGAAATATCCGTGAGGGATGGATATTCGATGAAGAGTTGAGGCCCATAAGAGTAGAAGAACTCCCACCAAATGAGTTTTTCTTCGATAAAAAGAGGAAGGCAGTAGTGAAAAGGGAATTTTATCAAGAAGGAGAGTCGACTGCAAACAAATATAAGGTCATAACTGATGGAAAAGACACGAAAAATGAGCAATTCACCATTGAGATAGCAGGGACGCTAGGAGCCTATGCCTCGGCGAATCAGTTTTCAGTTGGGCTCCTAAAAAACCAACTTAAAAGAAAAAATCGCTTAATTAAGACCCTTGAAGCCAGACTGGCCACAACAGTAGAGAACGCTAAAGATCAGGCAAGCGTGGGAATAGAGCAGGCCAGATTGGCCGATAAAAATGAAATAGAGATGCTCAAAACTAAGCTTGAGCAAGCACAGCTGGTGGTCCGGGATGGTCGGATGCAAGCGAGCCAGTAGAGGAAATTGATCGAGCAGTTGCAGGCTAGGGTGGAGATCGCTGAGAATAGAATGATAGACATCGGGATGTTCAAATCCCAGGCGATCAATATTCGGAGCAGAGTCTCTGCGGCACAACAAAATTTTCTCACCAAGGTGGAAGCGATCCGGGAAAATTGTCTGTTGGTCAATCAGGTTTCCGAGAACTTATCCGCCAGAGAAAGGGATGCCGGAGTGGCTCAGGTCGCCTTCCAGGAGGCGGTGATAGCCACGAACAATAGGGTTTCGGTAGGTACTCCCAGGCTCACCATTTCAGAGCAAACCAGAGGAAATATTTTGTTAAAGGAATGGGAGCATAACATCGCCGAAGGAAAGAAACAAGCCCAAAAGATAACCAACTCCTTGGAGGAGGCCTTTAATTCTATAGACGACGAGCTGATAGGCATTGAAAGTGGGTGCGATGCCGAGACACTAATGGAAATGAATGTGGAAAACATCTCGCTTGATCTGAAGGAGAAAGAAGAAAGAGATTCATCCGATATCTCTCAGATGACTATGGTGGACATAGTCCAAGTGGATAAATACATGATCAAACCTAACACGCAATTATGTGCCATCGACATCATCAACGGATAGATGGAGGACAGGCTGCAACAGTTAGCCCGAGAATGTTACTTCTTCGAAGCCAGCTGTCAAGCAGAACCATCATGGCTAATATCTCAGCTGGTGGAAAGATGTATCGCTTGTATCGAGCTCACGCAACGACAAACATCTGGCACCAAGTGAAGACAGAGAAGGAGAAATGGATCGATTGCAATCCTCTCTGTCATAACCAAAATTTTGTGACTATTGAGATTCTACCTTACTTGTAAAATTGTATAAATATATCACAGAAAGAAATAAACAAGGGGCTGGACCTTTTTGTGTCATTTGTAACAGAGTTTTTTACAATTTGAGAGTAATACAAGCAGATATGAAGATTCTTAATTCCGTCACTACTATGTTACAAGTTTGCTTCCTTGTATCTCGTATTTCATTTCATTTCATTTCATATTCTTAATTGATGTGCTTCGTTATAATTTAGTAGGACCACTACTATAGCGAATGAATTTTGGTTTTCTGCAATTGTTTACTGTTTTTCCTCTGTACCAGCTATTAGCGGGTGTAAGACCAGTTTGCATTTTCAGAACTCTACACATATTCTCTGCTACATCGGTTAATTCCTTACATTTTTCCTCCCCTGTTTATGTGTGATACTCTCTCTTGATAGGAGCCTTACACCATAGACAATGAAGTGTTTTTTCTCCCATATCACACTTTTATTAAAATATAATACAGTTACGGGAACGAGCCTTTGATTTGCATCCATATTTTATTTATGAAACCGTAAATTCTCCTTTATACGACCAAATTGAGACAACACGTATTCTCTCTCGGAAGTTTTTCCACTTTTATTGTTCCTCCATGACTGTCCCTGTACCAACACAGCCTAACATCGAACCTGGACTATCGAACCAAACGCACATTGCCTTAAACCTCTTTGACACAATTCTGAAGACGACAACTAATCGGGCCGAACTTGAACGATCATGGGAAGCCATTGAACGAGACATAACTATCCAGGAACAGTTGGAAGCCAGACAACGCCAACGATGAAATCTTCCTTAGTTCCTTTGCCGAAGGTTGACGTTTCTCCCTTCTCCACCTTTTACCCACTTTCAGATTCCTTGACACTGTACTTCTAAGCGTTAAGTACAGACTCAGGAACAACATCTTTATGGCGCCGTTGCCGTGGAACGAAGTTACAAATTCTTTTTCCCTGGGAAAATGACAATTGTTTTTCGTTGAAAGTGTTACCCTTTGATAGTGAACAAAGAGTACACACCTTTTAAGGCTTTCTAAATATTTCACTTGGTGACTCCACAAATAATAAACTGGCATTCGGTCAAAGGAATACCAGACAAAACCCGGATGGTAAGCAGATTATGCCCGTTACCGATCCCGAAAAGATTTTAAAAGCGAGAGGATCTCTCAAGCCAGTCGCTGCAGTTTACAGGCTTAAAACCCCACCGCTGAAGACTAAAAGTTCTTCCGAACCCTCAACTTCTCCCAGTTCTCTCTTTGATACTAAAGTCTCAACGCCAAATTGCTCCGAAATTAGGAGTGATATCCATCCGATAGTCCCATTAGTACACAAAGGTAAGGACCCTATTGAAAATTCGTCGGCTTTTGACATACCATCTTTTCTTCAGTTGAATTTCCCGACTTCACCAAATTCTGAAGAGTGTGTTACACACTCGGTTTCCACACCCATCGGTTCTCTCTATTTCATCTCTTTCAAATCCGAGGAACCGAGTCCTCGCATTCCTTATATTTCCTCGTCGGATTTCCCTCTTCGCGAAGAAAACAAAGAGTCACTTTTAATTTTCCAAAACCCCCTTTATAAATTTCCACAAATAACAATGGAAACTGCTGGAGGAGGAGGTGGAGGGTTTGTAGGAGGAGGTGGAGGGTTTATCGGAGGAGGAGGGGGGGGAACCCCTCTAGGAGGAGCTAGAGGCCAAGGGCCTGCCCCTCCTCCCAGATTTTTTGCGAAAGTTTCAGCCAGATATGCTCCCTTAGTATTGCCCGTCCCTCTACATGACCTTCCCGAAAATTACATAAAAAATCTACCAAAATTCACTGGGGAAGGGGATCTAACCGCGGTAGAACATATTAATTTCTTCAATCAATTCGCTGACATTCTAGGTATCGAGCATGAGGATGTATATTCGAGACTCCTTGTCCAAACCTTCGAAGGCCAGGTCAGAACTTGGTTTCGGAGCCTACCCGCAACTTCTATCTTGTCTTATGACGCTTTGGAAGATGCTTTCCTCAGACAATGGGGCGAGAGAAAAGACCATCTGTATTATTTAACCGAATTTGGGTCTTTAAAGAAAAAGAACTCAGAAACAGTCATGGAATTTATTCAGAGATTCAACAAACTGTACAATAAAATCCCAGCCGAGGTTAAACCGTCCCAACCTGCGGCCAAAGTAACTTTCGCCGGAGCTTTTGAACCGGATTTCGCACTCCTTTTGCGAGAGAGAAGGGGAGCCACCTTAAACCGAATGCAGGACGATGCAGTAGAGATAGAGTCTAATATGATGGCCTCAGGTAAGCTTAAATCTAAATTAGAAACTGGAAACCGAGAGGCCAAATGCTTTAGAGAACAAGCAGGTCCTTCAGGGTCAAATAGATCCGCAGACGATAGGGTGGACGATATGGCCAGGGTGATTAAAGAACTGGAAAATAAAATATCCAGAATGGAACTCGAACAGTCTAAAGCTGACTCTTTCCCAAAAAAGGATTTCAAGAGGAACCCCAACCCCCCGAACCAACAAAGACAAATAAAAAATGAGGATCAAAAAATACAAGCTCCCTTAAAGAATGGAAATTTTATAGGAGCGAACGATTTTCAAGACTTCGGAGATTCAGACAATGATGTTGCGAATTTTGGTGATGACTGCACTCAACCATATCTAACCCGAGAAGACTATGAAAAATCTCTAAACACGTAACAAACGTCAAATGAGGGTGAAGAAGGTGATCACACTGATCTCTGTGAATCTCAACCAGAAACTGAAATGATAATGGCTGAGTTTCAACCAAAGTACAACCTAAGATCTAAGAGTAAGCCCACCTCAACTGCCCAACCCAAGAAAATCCTTCAAAGAGGTCAAACTTATGAGCGTCCTTCGGAAGAGACCTTATTTCCCAACAACAAAACGAAAACGGTAAGCGCACAAGAGTCCGAAGTGAAAAAAGTTGAAACTCCAGCACAAGGAACCGAACTAGTAAATAAAGTTACATCTTCAACCAGGACCATGAGTGATAAAGCTGTCCAGAAAAAGAATTCAGAAAGGAAGGAATCAGAAGTCTCAACCAAAGAAACAGACAGGGTGAGCGGAGCTTTCAGTTTCGAAAATGAAATAAATAAAATTAAGATACCAATCCCTTTGGTAGAATTAGCGAAAAACCCCGTTTATCGCAAGCAAATTACCAGAGCGATGGGTGTATCTGAGCTAGAAAGTCAGTCTGATATTTTAAATTTAGAAGATGACAAACCGAACATCACTTTTGGTCCCCATTTTTAAGGGGCCAAAGAAACCATTGCTCCCTTTTATATCACTCTGAATGTGTATGATCAGTTGCTACATAATTGCATGTTAGACTCAGGAGCCTCCCATAACGTTATGCCCAAGATTATAATGGACAAGTTGGGTCTCCAGATCATCAGAACTTATGGAGATCTGTACTCTTTTGACTCGAGAAGGGTTAAGTGTTTGGGTATGATAAAATATTTGGTATTTACCCTGGCCTAGGTCCCGGTTAAGAGTATCCTAATGGATGTGGTTATCGCAGATATTCCCCCTAAGTATGGCACATTGTTATCTAGGTCATGGGGAGCCAAGTTGGGGGGTTCTCTTCAGTTGGACATGACGTATGCCGCAATCCCTATGTTCGGTGGTCAGTTCACTCGGTTGTACAGAGAAACAAGATTAGCATATACAGTCAGTGACCCTCAAAACCCAAACAACTTCCCTATTTACATTGCGGACCATGATCTGGGAAATTGTATCTTGTCTTTTGATGATGGTTTAGACGGTTGTCCGGAAGAAAACGATATAGAGCGAGAAGAATCAGATTACATGATAGTAGATCTGTGTAACACTGGTGTCTGGAAAATGTATTTTGATGGTGCTTCATCTTCTGAGGGGGAGGGCGCAGGAGTGATTTTAGTGGCTCCCGGAGGTAAGTTCGTTGTTCCCTTTTCCTATCGACTGCAGTGGGACATAGATTACACTAACAACATATGCGAATATGAAGCGTTGATCTTAGTATTAGAAGCTACCAAAAAGCTAAATATAAGTAACTTGGAGGCATATGGTGATGCAAAGTTAATAGTCAAAAAAATAAACCGACAGTACCTAGCCAAGCATCCTAGACTAAGAACATACATAAATTCTGCTTGGGATCTCATGGAAAATTTTTTCTCATCCGTAAAGGTCCATTTTATCCCTCGCGCAGAGAATCTACATGTTGATGCATTGACAAAGGCAGCTTCAACCTTCTCTCCTCCCATGACTGTCAAACTGAAGTATCACATTGAAATCAGATACACACCCTCTATACCAGACAATATCTGACACTGGCAGGTCTTTGAAGATGACGAACAAATTAAGAAGTTCCTTACAGCAATGGGTGAATTCTTCGAAACTCATGCTGACCAAGAAAATTGAAATGACTCGATGTGGATCATGCAAGAAGGGGAAGACCCTGAAACCTTCCGAGAAAAAATTGTGGATCATCGTATGCTGGTCCTTAAAAACAATCAGATTCCGAAAGGATTGATTCCTTTGGAAAGACTTTTTGATCAGAACGATGTACTTGTAAAATCCACTTTGCAGCCCCAACCAGAAGAAGTAGAGGACTGTGATATAGGAACTGAAAAAGAACCCAGGGTGGTAAAAATATCCAAGTTCCTCCCTCCCGAAGTGAAAGATAAATATAAAAATCTACTCAGAAAATATAAGGATGTTTTCACCTGGTCCTATGATGAGTTGAGAACGTATGATACTTCCATAATTGATCACAAGATACCTTTAAAGCATGGGGTCAAACCGTTTAGGCAAAAGCTTAGGAAAATTAACCCCATTTTGTTACCTGTAATCGAAAAAGAAGTTAAAAAACTTTTAGACGCGAAAATAATCGTACCTCTGAGATACTCGGACTGGGTAGCAAACCTAGTCCCAGTCAGGAAAAAGAGTGGAGAAATCAGACTGTGTGTGGATTTCTAAAACTTAAATAAGTCATCTCTCAAGGATAATTATCCGCTGCCCAAAATGGACCATGTGTTAGAAAAGGTTGTTGGAGCTAACCGAATGTCTATGATAGATGGATTCTCTGGTTATAATCAAATTGCTATGAATGAACAAGACAGGGAAAAAACTGCTTTTACCACACCATGGGGTACGTTCATGTATGACAAAATGCCTTTTGGTTTGATGAATGCAGGGGCCACTTTCCAACAATCTATGGACATCGCTTTCGTGGGAGAAAGGGATAAGTTCGTAGTCATTTACCTCGACGATTTGACGGTTTTCTCTAAAACTGATGAAGAACACTTGATGCATCTCAAACAGACCTTCGAAAAGTGCCGCAGGTTTGGTCTATCTTTGAACCCAATGAAATCACATTTCACTATGCGGGAAGGTAAGCTTTTGGGCCATGTCGTATCTAGGGATGGAATCAGGATTGATCCTAAGAGGATTGAAGCAATAGATACTATAAATATTCCCAGAAATATAAAAGAGATTCAATCGTTCTTAGGAAAGATAAATTTTTTACGAAGGTTTATCCCCAATTTCGCTGAGATTGTCAAATTGATCACAGGAATGTTGAAGAAGTACAACGGAGTAAATTGGACAACCGAGGCCAGAGCATCGTTCACGCAGATTAAGAAATTCATAAGCGAAGCACCTATGTTAGCAAGTCCAGATTATCTGAAAGATTTTCTTATTTTCTAATTTGCTTCTGAACATACTATCGCCGCGGTGCTCCTACAGAAGAATGAAGAAGGGTTCGAATAGCCGATATCTTTTTTTAACAAAAGCCTTAGAGACGCAGAACTGAAGTATGACATAATAGAAAAACAAGCGTACGCAATGGTAAAAGCATTAAAGGCATTTAGAACCTATGTGGTACATTAAAAAATAATCGCGTACAAGCCTACCAGTTCTGTGAAAGATATATTGGTACAGCTAGACAGTGACGGAAAAAGAGGGCGATGGCTCGCTAAAATCCAAGAATTCGATCTGGAAGTTAAGCCGACCAAATTGATAAAAGGGAAAGGCCTGGCCAAACTCTTAGCTGAGTCAAATTTCAGAGCCCTTGATATCAATTGCTTGCAGGAAGGCGACGAAGACACAAACCTAAACGAGTTGGATGAAGAAACAATTCCAACCCAAATCGAAGAAAAGTTCTTATCATCGGGATGGTACAGAGACATAGTGTCATACCCGCTAACCCTAAAATGCCCAAACAAACTATCACCATCTAAATGCAGAACTTTAAAACTCCATGCAGTCAAATATTGTATCACCGAAAGTCAGCTATATTGGAAGGATCCACTCAGTTTCCTGTTAGTCTGTTTAGTCGAATCGGAAACTCAGCGGGTTATAGACGAATTTCATGAGGGAGTCTATGGGGGACATCACGCATGGAGAGATACGACTTACAAGATCTTGAGGGTTGGGTACTACTGGCCTAAAATCTTTTCGGATGTCAATTCCAAAGTGCGTGCCTGCAACCCTTGTCAACTATTCACAGGAAAACAGAAACTCGACACTGCCTCTAGTTCTAGTCAAAGTTGAAGCCCCATTTCAGCAATGGGGTCTAGATTTCATAGGCGAGATTAATCCCCATTCCATTTCTCAACGTAAGTGGATCTTGACAACTATAGATTATTTTACTAAGTGGGTGGAAGCCATTCCAACCAAAAGGGCAACAGACTCAGTGGTGATCGATTTCTTGGAAGATAATATTTTTTCCAGATTCGGTTGTCCCCGAAAGATAGTTATTGGCAACGCCCAGGCCTTTAAATCTATGGCTATGATCAGCTTCTGTCAGAGGTATAACATTTTCCTCAGCCATTCCACAACATATTACCCCCAGGGGAATGGGTTGGCCGAGTCATCTAACAAGAGCCTGGTAAATATAATCAAGAAGGTTTTGGATGAAAATAAGAGGTCTTGGCATGTACACTTGAAATACGCATTGTGGGCAAACTGCATAAGCACTAAAAGGTCTATCGACGTTTCGCCTTTTCAAATGGTCTATGGGACAAATGATGTTCTACCTATAAACCTATCCCTACCAGTGATGAAGTTATGGCAGGATCAAAACGAAGAACCCAATCATGTGACCAGGAGAATTAATCAGCTAATTGAGGTTCAACAACATAGAGTTGAGGTTGATGAAAAGATGCAGAAGTACCAAGATGATATGAAAGCATTGTTCGAGCGCAAGGCAAAGGATAGGGAATTCCTCCCAGGTGATTTAGTGCTAAGATGGGATGCCAGAAAGGAAGAAGGCACGAAGCATAGTAAATTTGACCACCTCTGGTATGGACCATTCAGGGTCTCGGCTCCAGAAGGAAAAAATTATTTCCTACTGGAAAATAT
>SNQJ01S0071315.1:52601-74099 GCA_010110895.2 Picea sitchensis | reverse complement strand
TCATATTGATCCTTGGTATTCGCTCGGTCTATAAATTTTCCCAGAGCATTTCCAATGTGTCTCAGGGAGTCCCCATTCCAACAGTGTACTGGGAGATTTGGGAGTCTGACCCACACCGGGACGGCTTTGGGCACATCTACTTCCGGATCAAAGTCCGGGGTCCATTTGTTCAGGTACAAACCTTGAGGGCCCATGAAGTAGGGGCCATTTTGGAAGATCAGGTCTTTGTCGTCCTTTGAAGTGAACTCGAAGAGGAAGTATCCTCTCCCCAGAAAGTAAGAAGTGACTCTATCTTTGATCAACGGCGCCCAGTTTCTGTTGACCCAACTCTCGGTGGATTTTGGGGACGGCCATAGCCCCATGAACTGGCCAATGAGAGCCTGATCGGCCAACGACAGAGCAACCTGAATAAGGGTTTCAAGCGGGAGGGAGATCACAGGGATATCATCCAGTTTTTTCACAAATTTAGTAGCTTCCGAGTTTCTCTTCTGAGGGAGTCCAGCCAGGAGCCTATTGAATGCCTCAGCAGGCGAAGTCGACGGAGGAGGCGTAGGGGACGCCTGTGGGGTGCCTAGCCCCTCCATGTACGCGAATCCTGGGCTCGGGCCTGTCCCGTAGAGCTCAGATCCTGGTAGCTTGAAAGGAGCAGTTGGCCTGCCTTTTTAGCTCCAGCTTTTCCAGTGCATGCAAACTTTATGCAGCACGAAAGTGTAGCATGCATGCAACGATTATGCATGCAACGTTTCCCAATGATCAGTGATCGAAGGCGCGGACCAGAAACTCCACGCCCGCTCCACGTTCCACAGGCAGTGCTCACCCATCTTCTTTACCAGCGAGCGACCCGCACTTCGACAAGCGATTTGCCTCCACAGTAGCACCAGAAGAGCGCACGCCTCACCCTTCTTGAGTGCGTGGGAACGAGCTTCCACAGTTCGGGTCCTCTTCAGCGATCTGTGGCCTCTCCAGATCGAGCCCTCTCCAGCGCACCGCGACCTTAGTTCGCCTCAGATCGGCTCTTAACGGAATCTGGACGGGTTCGCGCGCAGATGGCAAGCGGCCTACGAAAATTTGTATCCGAGAATGCGCGTAAGTGTGGGCAATAGAGGTTCGCACCCTACCAGAGGAGGGACCTGCGAACCTCTACCATGTTCGCACCAGCGCTCTCGGCCTCATTTTCCATCCGGTCGTTCAGCATGATATGATATCATTATAGGAAATCCTATTGTTGCTTGTCTTCTTGAAATTGTTTTCTTTCTTTAGCACTGCATATTTTCTGTCTTTAGAGTAACCATATTTTCTTTGTCTTTAGAGTAACCAACAAAGTCTTCATCCATAACAGGAAATGATACTTATACAAATCAGGTTGGAAAATTTCCTTCAAATCATTTTCACTAAGGTTCTAAAAAAAATGTCAAATCATTTTCACTAAGGTTCTAAAAAAAATGTCATAATTTGTGAATTTGATTTAATGAGTTGGAAATATGAAACAAATACTTTGTTGAAATGTGACGATAAAACCTACTCTACCTTCACTATTAAACATATATTTAACCAAATATTTGACTTCGAACAAAGATTTCCTCATTCTTACTTTGGCATGCACTTATACTTTAAAATAATAAACTCAAAAAGTAAACAGATTCATGACCCCATAATTATAAGGAAACAACTTCAGGAAGGAGATGTACACAACCAATTCACCATGGTGATGATGTCAATTCAAATATAATTACACAATAAATATATTTACTTATATGATAAAAGGCCTTCATTTATGAGATAAAAGATGTTTTCAAATGCAAAAGATGAATTAATATCCATTCGCTACTCCATTCTAATAGACTTTTTTGAAGTGGTTACCATGGTAAAAAAAATCAAACTTTGAAATGCTTAAAGAGCGAAGCAAAGCTACATTGAGCTTGAAAAAGGACATTTGGATTTTATGAGAAATATTGACTTTTCCTTGTTACTTTTAGATTTTAAATACTGCCAAAACGTGAGAAGCAAAACCAAATACACCAACCATCCAGTTTTGGAATTTGGAATTTCAAATTTTCTTATTTTGTTTGTTTGTTTTTCATGCCCGTCATGTTTCATGTAAATTTATGATTATCGAATTTTACAATTATAATTTTTTTTTATCTTTAACAATATAATGTTTAATAAAAAAAAATACAATAAAAAAATACACAATAATTGTGAAAAACAAAGACTCTAGTTTCAATCTCCTATTCTCTTTAAATTTTATCATACAATTTTCCTCAATAGAAAATTCACAGAAAAAAAAATACCCAATAAAAAAATAACAGGTAAAATTATCCATAGAAAAATAGCAGGTAAAAATACCCAATAGAAAAATAACAGAAAAAAATACATAATGACTATGAAAAACAGGAACTCTAGTCTTGGATTATGATTATATAGAAATAAGTTTCCCAATTATTTAACATGAGAAATTTGTCTGAATTTGAAGCATCTTTTGCATAGAGAAAAGGAAACCAATAAGATGCTATGTAGAATTAATGTATCAATTCATCAAAGAAGGAAATGACATTGAGGTACTGAGGAGTAGTGCACAAGTTACTATAACATAGTTACTCGTCAAGGTGAGGTGATTAAAATGCAGTAGTCTAAATGTTCTATTTTTTTGAGGTTTTTGGGTAATTTTTCTTTTTAATTTTGCTTGAAATTCGTTGATAAATGGTTAGGGGTTTTTCATCATTCTGAATCTATTTATACATTTAGAAATGCAATTTAAACAACAGAAAGTCTAAATTTACATCGCCAAATTTCGGCCAAAAAACTCAAAAAGTAAAACCTTTAACCAAAACTAATTAAAATTGAAATGACTCTAAAACACTGCAACAATTTTTCTAATATGTCTCCCTTAGTCTCCAATCAAAGTCGTTTAATTTCACCCTTCATGCTCACCTACTTCATTAATTAACATCAAAACACTTTAATTGATGCCATTGTCACCAAACTCCACCATGTTGCAACCTAATTACTTGGTAAGTCTGTACCGAAATCTTTACATTAAAGACTCTGGCATTGTTTTTTGATGGATTTTCAAATCAAATTTCAAGTATAACCCTCCTCTACAGGAAGCCAACTACTATAACCCTCCTCTACCTACTATGATTTATGAAGTGTAAATCAATTGGTTGGACATCAAATCTACAGTTTGAATTTTTTTTTTAATCCGTACAGCCAGTCAAATTCCAAGCCTGCAACCATCTCATCGTGGTAAATGTTATTTTATTTTTAATTAAAAAGTTGTTGGGTTTAGGAATTCATTCTACATCTCATTATGAGCATGAGAAAGATTTTTTTTATATATAAAAATGTTGTTGGTTTTAGGGATACATTGTACAACTCAATATGAGTATGAGAAAAATGTGTGAGAAATTTAAAGTTGAAATAGTATGGGTAGAAAATAAATAAATAAATAAAAATATCAATCTTTAATAAAACTTAATATAATATTGAATCTCGAAGGTTTTTCACACACATTATTATAGTTGACATTTGATGGGTAAGGATGTAACGTTGGGTCTATGAATTGGAGATGGATTAAGAACAATAATGGAATTTTAGGGTTTTCAGGGTTTAGGGATTGTTGAAGAGGAGGTTGACTATTCCCTAGACTCATTAGAAGGGTTTCCAATCTTTGCAAAGGGAGGCCACAAGGAACATATGGAGAGTGAAGATCCTAGTTACAAGTATCGATAGGTGGTAGGGGGAATTCCATGGTTAGCTTGAAGGAAAAGCTTAAGTATACTTAGGGAAAGGTTGGATATATGTCAAACAAAATATCCTTTGAAGTCTTTGTCACTAGGATAGGCATAGCCTTAAATAAATCAAAAGGACCTATAGATAACATGATAGGAGAGTAGATTGGGCCTGGAATCTCTTTATGTTAATAGCCAATAGAGATTAATCCTCTCGCTATGGGAGTTGTGTGGGATTTATAGAAGTTTTCTTTGGTGAAGGCATGGGATTGGGATTTGAATGGGAACCAAGGTGACATTTGCTCCACTGTTGGTCTAAGAAATATTTTGGTGAATGATAAAGGTCCTCCAACGTAGTTGACAAGCTATAAAAAGGATATAGGAGAAAAATAAGAGGGGGATGTAGGGCTCAAACATTAGATAATCGAAGGGAGAAAGGGTTGTAAGTATATTAAGTTGTCAAAGGAAAAGTCTAGGCTGGTAATAGGGAGGATATCACAATGGCGTAGATGATAGACATGCCTAGTAAAACCTTAATTGGTCACTTCTATGGAAGGTTATCAATCAAGGATACCTTGGCCCTGTGGATTGAAAGGAATTGGTCACAAATGCTAGAGTATATGTCGAGTTTACATACTATAGTACATAGATTTTGTCATTTCACTTTCATTCAAAAGAAAATGCTCGGTTGATTATGGAGGGTAAAGTGGTATTGAGGCTCAACCTCTCTTATTATGAAGAGATGGTATCATATTTTTAACTCCATAAAAGCAAGTTACTAGGCATCCAATTTAGGTCAAAATACCCATTTTATCCTTGGAATTGTGCATAGAGGATGTCTTCAAAGACATTAGGAACACACTTGGAAACTTTCTACAGTTTGACTCCCAGTTCTAGATAGTGGAGTCTCACTTTGTAGTTCAGATATTGGTGGATTTGGAGGTCAAGGATGGTTTAGCATATGAGATAGAGATCCTAGTGGGGATTAAGGTTTATGTGTAGTGTTTGGACTATGTCATATTACCATTTCAATGCTCAAGATGGCATGTGCATGAGCACTTCACAAAGGTCTATCCATTAAAATCCATCAAAAAAATTGGAATAGGAAGAACATGTTGAAAGAAGTTTTGGAAGAGGGAAAGGAAGTAAATAAAATATGCGGAAGAAAAGGTTAAAAAATGAAATGGTATATCTTGGAAGGAAATGATAGAAGAAATCAAACAAAATCAATGTATCACTGATATGGCAAGAGACAAGGTAGTGGAAGTGAGTTGGTGGGGATTGTTGGGTATGTACTATATTCTTTTCAAAATTGATCCCATGTACTGTACACTGATATGGGAGAAAAGGGGGAATGGGGGGTGCTTAGAACCCCCCATCCGGAAGGTTTGTCGAGGTTCGGGGACGGGAGCCCCCGATTTTTTTTATTTCTATTTTTGGCAATTTTTTGCGTCTGTTTTTTAATTTCGGTTAAGGAATTAGGGTTGTTGAATAATATGGGTCAAGGGTTTAGGGGTTTGGATGCCACAAGATCCCATATGTATATTGTATTGTAAACAATGAATATGATGAATAGAAGATTAAAGGTGTGGTTCTAAATAGGTTGTTGGTTTTCCTGATTTGGGTTTCCAGGGTAAAAATATGTGTGTGTGTGTGTGTGTGCCATTGTGTATTTTGTGTTTTTATTAAGAATATGTTTGCATTAATTAATTGTACAAGGTTAAAATCTATAGGGATGTGGAACATAAAATGGTCTTTGACACTCTACCAGTAGTGGAATAGTCTATAAGTAGGATTTTTTGGACTGAAAGAATGTAGTTGGAAGCTCTAGTAAGTTTGTAACCATTATTACATGCTAAGTTACCTATCCTTCCTAAATTTAATGATTTAGAAAAAAATACTGCAATATTGTGTAATTTAGAGTGGCCTACCTTAAAGGGGACTAGGAATCCATTGGTTTTGAATAATGGGAAGGACTTGATAGGTAAACATGGAAAAATTGGTTTGAAGGGGGGTAGAAGAGGGAAGGATCACCCTTACTGAAGGAGGTAGGATCTCTTTGAGGTCTTCCTTTGGAAAATGACACTCAAGGGGTACTACCATCCTCTCTTTCAAGTTCAAACAAGGAGGATATTACAACCTATATCTTTTTCAAATACCCCATGAGGTCAAAACAACTTCTAGATCGAAATATTTTGGTGGTGTAGTAAGGGGTCTAGAAAAAATTCCTTCAAAAGGCGATGGAAGGAAAAAACTTAAACCTAAAAGAGGGCCCTTAGAGTAGGGCATTCCCTAGAGGTGGTTATTAAATGTTACTCATGTCCCTAAATATCATAGGGATAGGAAAGCCCTCTAAAAAACATACTTTGGGTCACATAAGGGACCTTAACAAACCCAATATCAACCTTATTAAGGAAACTATGGGGGAGGGATCTAAGATCGTATAATACTTGGCCAAATCCTACAATGATTGGGTTTTTGTAACATACCCAATACCCTCTGTGCACTGTTGAGGATATGGGGTACTTCTTGAAACCACCAATTGTTACTTCGAATTTGTTACTCTGATACCATATCTTTGAATTCCTATCTCGATATATTTTCTTACTAGGCCTACTATTAATTAAACATATCCAGGCACTATAATGCAAGCTTATACAATATAATGAAACCATTCAGTCACCATGGCACCATAAGTTTAAAATACAAACTTAAAATTGAAAATAGAACTAAAGAAATAGAAACAAATATAATTATGACATAAACAACATTAACTCAACATAATCACAAGTAATTCATCAAAATATACCTTTCTAGGAATTATCCAACAACTAGTTGCAAAAGAAGGATGTTCCACCCAACCATAGGCTCCCTATTGCACCAATTCTCTCTATAACAAAGGCCACCCTTGAGCTGAGGATATGAATCCACAAGGGTGAATTTACCTATGGATGGCTCTAACTCTCTCACATACCCTAATTCCTAGGTTCATAGTCAATTTTCCACCTACATCAGTCACAATACGTAGCCCTCTTTCCCCATCATCCTACACAACCCAATGAATGGGATCCCCTTCTCTGCTTAGTAGTCCCTCAAGTTATCACACTTCCCTTCAATAAATGGGATCCTCTCTGCTTAGTAGTCCCTCAAGTTATCACACTTCCCTTCAATGATCCAACACAATCTGACTAGGAAATATCACCGCTGGGATTATACGGATTCTCAACTATAGTTACATTCTTTAATGAAATAAATCACCATTACATATAATCTTGATTTCCTTCATAATTCTTAGTTGTAACTCAGCATACTTATGACATTTCTATGGCTGCTTACGATCTGAGAGAACTCTCCCAAATTTCCTCAACATAATAGTAATTCGAGCTCTCAAAAATTTCCCCAACGTAATGGTTTCGATCTCTCACAAATTTACCAGCCAAATGGAAATTCAAATTCTCCCAATAATTGATAGTTCAAATTCCCCCAACAATTGGTAATTTGAAAAAAATGGTAATTCAAACTGGAATGGTGGTTTGAATAAAATGTTCACTTGAACCGCTTATTACTCTAAAATCCATGATAATTCAAAATCAAGTAATTTGGGAATCTCTCTCTCAAAAAATAAAAAAATAAATACTAAAAATTAATGCCTTTCCCCTCATGTCTGAAAAAGGCATAGAGTAAAATTCCAAGGCATGAAGGGGCCACATTTCTCTACGGAGATCCCATGTACCTCCTTCATGCAATTATTCCCCAACTTAGGATTAAACAATACAGCGGATTAAAATATACTAATTAAATAAAAAAGTTAAGGACTTATAAGTAGGATTAAAATAACGTTTATTTCTTTTATCCCCATTGAGCCCTATGCCCTCCTTTTTTTTCCTCTCTTGTGGAGTCATAGACCCCATTCTTTGTCCTTACTCTTCTACAACTTGTGATATATTTTATTAACATTCAATGCTCAGTTACAAATTACATTTTTTGGCTTATATCCATTCATCATGTACATTCACTTTACATTAATGGTATGGGGACTCAAAAGTATTATTACATTCTCCCCTAAATTCTTTTCTGCTCATCCCTGCAGTACATCATCACTATATATAGTAACAACAAATTTTATATATCAAATATTTTCAAAATAAATATGGATATATGTAACACACCCACTATCATAATTTAAAAAAATTTGGAGTAATCTCCCACAAATGAGAAATTCCCACAAACCTGCATTAGCTTAGATACCAACTCGTCTAACATTCGGATTCAGTTTCCATAACAAGGATCTCTACGATATTGAATCCCCCAAATCCCGATCTCCTCGCATTTCAAGCGACATGTTTGTAGTCTTAATTAAACCACATTAATTAATTCTTTAATCGTAGATTTAGAGTTAAATTAATTGCTGGCCACGGTTCAAGGATTTCAGAGGGCATGGACGCCTTTGTCCAATTTTAAACTTCACGATATCCCTCGGATAATTCGATGCCACTGGCCCACCGGTTCTCCAAGGGCCCTGACTGCCCTCGGCTTTATCTGAAATTGCATTTCACATTTCACAACCCTTGTTATGTTCCCGACTCTCGATATCCCGATGCCCGGCGAAGCTCTTGTGGAGCTTTCACCGATGGAGCTAGATGACTTCCACGCATCATCGAAATGAACGGCTCAGATATCGCTTCGAAATCGCTGGACGCTGATTGCTCAATTCCTTAATTTCAAAAATCGACGATTTGACTCGGTCGATTTCTCCGGTTTAGATCTCTACTTCACGCGGTCCATCGGCTGACACCCGATCTTCTCGTAAATCGCGGATCACAATTCCATGTGGCAAGAGTTCTATGTATGCAAAAACCCCGATATGCCGAACCCTCGAATTGTGATCCATCTAATATGCGCCCCTCAAATGATGGACGGTCCCGACACTTTCACGTTTTCGGTTTCACACTAACGCGTTTATGTTCCTCGAATTCCCGATTTTCCATGGGGCCAAATGATGGTCCTCGATGACAAGCAACACCGGGTCCTACGATGGACGGTTCGATTATCGGAAAATCAAGCAGATCGCTGGTTTCATGATGCAATTTGTGCCATGCATGACCGAAGCCCGATATCCCTAACCCGACTCTCCTCGATCTCACCACGGTATCTCATGGTTTGGATGGCTCAGATCCCATCAGGAAATCGCGTGGATTGCGATTTCCTCATTGCAACGCCTAATTCCTAAATTCCTCCATGGGTGAACTCGATGCCTTCCTCCTAGAACGCTCTTCGACATCGGTCCTCAAGCCAGATCAATGAATAGGATACGCTTCGGAATTATGGTGAACCACAAGGCCTCGACATTATCGACTTGCACAAAACTCCGATGACTCGATTTCCGATGACTTCCGACTCCTCCTATGCACCGGGCTTAAACCCCACAAGAATCTCTTCTAGATCTTAACGACCGACGGGATTTTATTGTCTTCTCCGGTTCCTGGACCATCGATTTCTTCCTCGTTGAGGATCTTCTCGAGAATGGCCAAGTATCCCTTCTATAAGGGGGGAATCTCTACTAGAGACCTATTCCAGGGCTTTCCTGGAGACGGATAGAGGAAAATAGCTTCCTGAGGACGGGTTGGGTGCCTAACTTGGCTCAATCTAAGTATAACTAGACTTATTGATCAACGTAAGTCGGGCATGGTTTCTCTCCCTGATAAGCATATATCAACTTATTCATATCACACACTACGTGGACACTCTCATGTTGCAATCCTTTACAACTTCACAATGCATATGAGTTAATATCTACTCCTTATCATCATAATACATAGACATTCTTAACAGAGTCATTTTACAATTCCACAAGTCTATGAACATATGTGACAAAGATATAAATTTCAAGATGCAATATGATGTAAAACATCTATCGTAATTAACTTCAAAGAATGGAAGCAATCACGAGAGGGGTGCTCTGCTTCCACCCAACCGCAGTGGACGGATGGATGATGGAGGACGGATGGAAGGACGGATGGATGGAAAAATGGACGATGGAGGAATGAAAGGACGGAGGAGGCGGAATGGAAGGAATGGATGGAATGGACGGAATGGAGGAAGGAATGGAGGGACGGATGGAGGAAGGATGGAAGGAGGAATGGAGAGAATGGTAGAGAGAATGGATGGAAGGAATGGATGGACGGAGGAATGGAGAGGAATGGATGGAGGAATGGAATGGATGGAATGGATGGACAGGAGGGATGGAGGGATGGACGGATGGATGGAAGGATGGACGGAAGGAGGAAGGAATGGAAATGGATGGATGAGTGGATGGAGCCCATGGAAATGGACAGGCGGACGGATGGACGGAAGGAAGGAATGAAGATGGACGGAAATGGAAGGACATGGAGGATGGAGATGGAGGAAATGGATGGATGGAATGGAAGGAAGGAAGGACAAAGGAATGGATGGATGGATCTGATTTGAGCTGGATGGAAGGAAGGAGGAAGGAATGGATGGATGGAGGATGGAATGGAATGGATGGATGGACGGACGGAAAAGACGGAATGGATGGACTGGAGGCCGGATGGCGGAGCCGGACGGACGGAGTCTGAATGGAAAGATGAATGGATGGACGGACACGGACGGATGGAATGGAGGAATGGAATGGACGATGGAAGGATGGATGGAGGATGGATGGAATGGATGGAATGGATGGAGATGGACGGATGGAAACATGGATGGAAGGATGGAGGAATGGACGGATGGAAGGATGGAATGGAAGGAATGGAATGGAATGGAGGAATGGAAATGGAGGATGGAATGGACGGAATGGAATGGAAATGGACAGGAAATGGACGGGAGGATGGAAATGGATGGACGGATGGAAGGATGGATGGATGGACCGGAGGAAGGAAATCGAAAGCGGATCTTGAGGAAGAGAAGGAGCGGACAGGACAGGAACGAAGGAATGAGGAAGAGGATGGAGTGCGGATGGGTGGAGAATGGATGGATGTCCCTAGGACGGATGGAGAATGGATGGATGGACGGAATGGACAGGAATGGAAGGAATGGATGGAGGGTGGATGGATGAAACACGGATGGATGGAGAGTGGATGGAAGATGGAGGGATGATAGCGGGATGGATGGAATGGAGCCCGGATGGAATGGAATGGACTTGATGGACGGACAGGAAAGGATGGAGGAAGGAAATGGACAGTGGACGGATGGAATGGAGGAAATGGACGGATGGATGGATGGAATGGAGGATGGAGCCTGAGGGATGGATGGAAAGGACGGATGGACGGATGGATGGAGGACGGAGGAAGGATGGACGGAGGATGGAAGGATGGATGGATGGACAGGACGGAGGCATGGACGGAGGAAATGGAGGAAGGAAGGATGGAGGATGGATGGATGAGGATGGAGGAAGGATGGACGGATGGATGGAAGGACGAAATGAGGAAATGGATGGACAGGAGGATGGACAGGACGGAGCCGGAATGGAGGACAAAGGATGGATGGATGGAAGGAATGGAGGAGCCGGAAGGAGGATGGAGGTGGATGGATGGAGGAGGAAGGAATGGAGGAGAGGTGGAATGGAATGGATGGAATGGACGGAATGGAATGGAATGATGGACGGATGGAAGGAGGATGGACGGGAGGAGGAAGGAGGAATGGATGGAAGGAATGGATGGATGGAATGGAATGGATGGAAGGAATGGATGGAATGGACGGAATGGATGGAGGAAATGGAATGGAGGATGGACAGTGGATGGATGGAGGAAATGGATGGATGGCCGATGGATGGATGGATGGAGGATGGATGGATGGAATGGATGGAAGGATGGAGGAATGGAAGGATGGATGGAGGATGGAATGGATGGATGGATGGAGGGAAGGAGGATGGAATGGAAAGGAGGGAATGGATGGAGCCGGATGGAAATGGACGCCGGATGGATATGGAATGGGACGGACGAGATGGAAGGAGTGGATGGATGGACGGATGGATGGATGGATGGAATGGATGGATGGATGGAATGGACAGTTTAAGGAGTTCTTTTCTACCTTAGTTATATGGGAAAAATTCCTTAATGAAATTAACAATTCGACAACAAAGAGGCCATATTTCGTATCTGACTCAAAATTGTAATATTGAATGGTGCTAGAGAAAGATACAAACTCAGAAACAAAGTAAGGCATCAATGTTTGAAGAATCCCACCTTGTTGTAGTAGAAGAAAATAGATAGTGTAACCTTGAATAAATCATAAAATGCAGGGATCTAGACAACAAGTAGGTCTTGATTTACTCACAAGAATGTAGAGGAAAAGATGCCTACTTAATAAATCGCTGATACAATAAGATTACAATAGTTTTCGTACTAAATTGAAATCAAACATTTATCAAGGAATACATAAAGAAGTGCTGAGAAATGGAAAACAAAGAAACACATAACCTAGATTAAACAAAACTTGGAATCTCTATCAACACTTGTATTAATACTCTTATAAGGAGAGTTTTCTCTATTTATATCTTAAGAAGCATCTCGTAATAAGTCTTTAATCTATGTATTTATATAAAATGGTCTCAACTCAAACGGTTGGACTTCTCATAATAGTAAATATTACAATATACAAAACTAAAAAGTTCCATTAGCATCCTCCTCCTCCTGCCTCTCTCAACTGGCTATGCAGACATTTCTTTCTCCTCATCCCAGCTTCCAGAGACACTGCACATGATCTCAACCCCGCATAAGCAGTATGTACATGTTTGTTTACTTGTTTCCAGATGTGCTCACTTTCCCATTTTCAACATATTGGATGCATCTACTCACTAACTATACCACCAAACCCGTATATTCAGCTGTTTCCATTTGTTTCCAAAATATATATCTTATTTTCCACCTGAGGCAACCTCTCCTTTATCTTATTTTCTCCCAAAGATGTGACTTGTAACTACAACTAGGTTTACTATCCATCTGTTTATTTGGATAAGATCAATCTGATTCATTTGTTGGATGGTTGTCCCGCTTATTCTTGCTTGTCCTAGAATTCATGTTGGTTTGTATTATGTTCATTTGACCCAAGGCTTCGAGATACTGATTTCTAACATGAAGTAGCCCCTTGTCTAGTGAAGATATTGCTTCTAGACAAACTTAGTGTACCTCTCTAGCCAATCTTTTTATTTCGGCAAGATTTCATTCCCATGGCTTCAAAATTATGTCAAATTTGGTTTTCTTAGATAGAGATAAATACGAACTTTTGATACATCATATTTTGGTACTAGTAAGATATCCTCCTAAACTTAACCTGTCAATCCAGCCTCTTCTTGATGTAAATGATATTCATGGGAAAGGTCTACCACCCAGAATAATCTTTGAAATTTGGATTCCACTTTTGTAAAAAGATATTGATGGGATGATTCAATATTTTCATGTACTCAAAGGCTTGGGTTTGGAAGCATATCTTCATCACAGACTCTTCAACTACATATCTTGGATTGTAATTTTGATTAATTCTTCCTATTGAGGACCAACCTCTCTGTTGTCCTGTGAGTTTTGATAGAGCTCATAAAGGTTATTTTTCATCTATTTGGATCTGATGAATGTCATGGGCTCTAACTTGTTCAAACTCTCTGTTCATCTTATTTCTCACATCATATTCCATATTCATTATATGGTCTTGCAATTTCCCTACCAACATGTTTCTCTATTTCAGCTGCCTCCACAAATTTATCGATTGTTGATTGGCTGGAAAAGGAACCTAATGAACCTGCCATCTCCTTGGTGAATTCTGGATCCTCCAGATTCTTCCCATCATACATCACTCTTTGTATTTTAACTGTTGCACCATCCTTCTGATGCGTTTCTCATTTTACTATGGCCCTCCTCTTCTTGCTAAAAAATAAGTCTGAAGGAGGCATTTCTTCGGTTGAAATCAGAGTAAGATCATCTATAAGGATGACTTTGGAATTGGGATTTCCTCGACTTGACTGTAAAGGTGTTAATGAAATAATGGGTCTACCTATCTTCGTGGATGGTTGTTTCTCTACTGTGTTGGTAACCGATTTATCTGGTGTAGACGATGATGTATCTTGTCCATTTTTTATCAAAACTTCAAGTTGATATTTTGTTTGAGTACCTGGTGGGTTTGATAATGAAGTCTCCACTTTCTACATTGAGACTTCGACGTTCTTCGGATTTTCCTTAGAACTCAGTTTGTCAGAACTTCTTGCCTCCAAAACCTGAGGTGTAGATTCCTATGTAAACGAAGGTGTTATTGGTTCTCCCTGTAATACCTTTGGCAAAATATTCTTTCTGTGATTTTGTAAATTGTAGAAACTAGATAGTTGATCTGGAGACAGAGTTTGGACTCTGATCAACACTTCCTTGTATGACCTGGCTCCTCTGAATATTTCATCCTGTGGGGAAATCTCATGCACATACTTCTTTAATTTGTATTGATCCAGGTGAGTTTCCACGATCTTCTGGGGATCGTGCCTCTTAAACTCAATATCAACTAACTTGACGTCTTCTAGAGCCGCAACCTCTACTTTCAAATGGACAAAATATAACAATGAAAACATACCAACCTGAAGGTGAAGGGTCGAACATACCTTTTTCTGGACCTCTTTCAATTCTTTATTGATGCCCCCTGTCACGGTTTGATAAGACACCTCTCGTCATACCAGTCGATCTGGTAAAAACTTTGGGAGAGCATGGGGGGAACCAAGCATCCAAAAACCCTGATGTAGGAAACGTTTTCCTCATTATACCAGTCTGTTATTTTACCTAGGTTAGCCATGATTCTATCTAAAATCTTGGGAGGTGGGAAACCGTATATGGAGATATGAATCAACACCACTGCATAATGACATATTTCATAGAATAAATCTCTGGCTTTATCCTCCCACAACTTGGAGTGATAGAAATGGATAGGCTCGACGTTGGTCGGGTTCCAGATCTAGCTCATCATAATTAAAGGAGTCATAAAACAAATGGCATCCATGATGTATGATGACATATAGAAATGGGCAGGTTTCCCTTTGTAATTTTCCAACTGGTACCCTGTGATTTCCTTAGCCAAGTTGTCTGATAACATTTTGGCCCAGTTGAAGGAGTAGCCCTCGGCCACTTCATGCATAATTGGTACCCATGCCAACGGGAAATGAGAGGAGTCATTTTTACCAAATATCCTACATAGCATCATAGCCACATAAATCATATGGGCGTCTAACGATGTTGTGGCATATATGTCGTGAGTGTCGGCTCTTAATTTCTCAGGGTGCCCCCACCAGTCTTTGATTAAATTAGGGTATTTTTTTTCAAATTGTGTGCACTCCTGTTTGTCAAATCCATTATGAATGTAGCGTTGTAACTATATTTAAAAAAGGGGGGTAATTTATACAATACTTGTATATGCTCTGGTCGAAAAGACCCAACAACAATCTTCTGTGAATTGAAGCTGCTCCTTGTTGAGATGTCAACGTTTTCCAGGGCCCAACCTATCATGTCGTTATACGACATGAGCCTCGGTCGCGCGATTATTTTGTGCAGATCTAACTGAGCTATATCCCTGAGCTTAGTCGCATGAGGTTCGGTTACTTCGTCACTTGAATCCTCTGGGAAATTTATCAGCTCGTGATGTAAAATATCGAACACCTGTGCCCATGATTTTACAGTATCGATGACTCTCGGCGAGGTGTCGGAAAAGACATATGTGTTTGGGTTTGCACTTTAACCAAATGATTTAGCCATTTTTTGTGGTGCCATGATATTAGTGAAATCAGAACTGTGTTACCTGTTACAAGGGAACGCGTGAGCTTCTCAGTCGGATAAAACTTGCTATTCTGCGAGAATGAAAATATAATTCAAAATCCAATATTCTTATTCACCTTAAGCGTATTGATTTGCGAATAACTTTACTAATGATACATTCATTTACCTTAATGATAACATCTTAGGTGGCGATCTGCAATCTATATTGAAATAATCGTCGTTGATCCATGATTAATTCCATTAATATCGGTAGTTCGCGATCGGGGACTTGGATGAAACAAGTTTGAAATTTCTCGAATCGCAATTTCATGAAAGATTAATTACAGGATAATCTAGTTTAAAACATAATTAATCGTGTTTAACTTTAAGTGTTTTCGGGTATTCAAACTTCGGAATTTTTAATAGTAGCTTGAGATAGAATTCCCATAGCATGAAACTGCGAAAGATTTAATTACAAGATAATCATTTTTTAGCTTTAATTAACCCCGTTTAAGTTTGAAATGTTTCGTAGGTTCGGACTTCGGATAATTCAATATGTGATGGATACAAAATGTCCGAACTTCCAAAGTGAGAAGTTATTAAATATCTTTTAACCAAGATTAACTTAACTAATTAAGATTTAATACTTCGACAATTTGTTTCTTCATGGATTTGCAATTTAGCTTGTCACTATAATTCTGAAGGGCCATTACCCATAGGGACATATCGAGGGTGACGTCATTTTAGATGACGTGTTGAAACCAGGGGGGGGTGCCACATGTTAATTATATTCGAATGAATCTTCAAAAGAAAATGGAGAAAATGGTTGCCACGTGTCAACTCAGAGAAGGTTCAAAAGATAGACGTGTACTATGCTTCGTGTCCTTTTGAAAGTTTATGGGGGAGTGATAACAAATTCTTTCGGGTTTCGAGGTTTTTTAAGTCATGACTTGTCGATATGCTCGAAGCGCAAAACTCTAAAGAACCCTTAGTGATTTGGTTACTTATTAATTAGGTGGCTCCACAACTCTGAAGATCTTAGGATTGTCCGATCAAACTGAGGAACTTCATCAACGATGAATATTACACGTTCCTTGTTACTATTTAACCAGAGATGATTTTGGTTTAAAGTTTAAAGTTATAGGATTATAAATGTTCCAACATAGGCTCCATCTGGGGATTGCATCTCCTTGTGAGGCATGGAAGAAAAGTAGACCAAGTGTCTTTATTGGGTGAATGGATTCATCACTATATTTCTAGTAAACACCCTTAGGGAAAATTCATTCAGAGAAAAATTGGACTTCAGCCGAGTCTCAGAAAACCTTCGAAACATAATTAGTTATTTACTTCAAGGTAGGCTATTGATATGTTTCCTTTTTCTAAAACTGAGTTTAGATTTTCTTAAGATAATCAAAATAACTTTAACCGAAATATCAGACTTTGGTCGATTTTGTTCACATCAAGGCTGAGTAACTTTTATAATTTATCTGGGGGAATCCCTTATTGGTTAAGAATGTAAATATTATCAGAAAGAGAACTAGATATCAGAGTATATTTGTATATGTATGGAAGTCTTACAAATATCATAGATATTGTTTCACTGCCAACGAGCCTGTTCAGTACCCCGGTGAAGTTATCTACATCTCCCATTGAATTTCCTTTCACCACTTCAATTTGTATTTCACATTTCATTGAGATGAGGGAAATCATTACATGAATCTCCTTTCATCATCTCTTTTGGATAGAATGGGGGCAATCGATTTACGAATTTCCTTTCACCATCATTCTTATATTTTAATATAATTTTGAAGTGGGGGAAATCAATTTGTATGTATTATACATGGATGATATCTTCTTAAGATTTGATAATGAAGATCTGTCAATGATTTTTTATTGTAGTTTGAACTAATTCTCTCCCGATATTCAATACATCTTCTCCTATAGGGATGATCTCATAGGAATTTTTAAAATTCCAGGGATTGGCCTTGAGCGAACTAATCAATTAAAATATGTTAGAAGGACTAAAGTTATCAAGATTATCCTAGACATACTTTCTTCTAGTTAGAATCAGAGGAATATAAAGATTTTCGCCTAATCTCATTTTGAAGATATGTTTTTTAAGTTTCCCAAGTCAAGGTAAAATCCTTTCTTTCTATGAAGATTTGAGGCTAGGTAGTAAAATCAGCGTAAGGTAAAATCTTGAAAATAGGAAAAAAGAAAAAGAACTAGGATTTGGGGGTTCTGATGTAACAGAGCTTTGATTTTGCACAAGTGCACTTCTTGGTTATCATACTTCTCTTTAATTTTTATTTTATCTTCTTTTCTTTTATTTTTGTCTTATTTTTATTTGATTCAGAAATCTAGAAATTTATATTTTTATGATCTTTGGTCAAGTGATTATATTTACGAGAGTAGAACCTTGTTTATATCCGATAGGATTTATTTCAAATTTGTTTTAGCATTAAGAAATAAGTATAGAAGTTCATACCTCGGATTTTATTTACGTTTTCAATCAAACCAACTGTTAATGTATCACCTATTCTGAGAGAAATAATGGTTTTGAACACTAAGGGCTAGATTCTGGTACCTCTTTATTTTAGACCTGACAATAAGTATTATGCAAGAGCATACAAAGAAATAATCAGAGAGTTCCGCAAAATAGAAATGATATCCAATACCGATATTTTATTTTTGTTTTTTCGGAAAAACTATGTTTATTTAAAAGTAAAATTTAGACAACTTACGAAGGAAAATAACATTGCGAAATTAAAGAAAAGCCAAACCGGTATATACAATGGTAATATGAAACATGTTTATTGCATAAAATGTTTTAGATAGTGCCTGTTGATAGGGGCATCAAAAAATTTCCCATCGAGATTCTCCAGTAGGAATGAATTCTTCCCCTCTGTAGATGTAATCCTGAATGGCTCGAACAAGAGGTGATCAAACTTGCCATTGTTTCACGCATCTTCTTTTCTGGCATCCCATTTTAAAACTAGATCACCAGGAAGAAACTCCTTGTTGTTATCACACTAAGTTTCCTTGGGTCTTTCACCTTTAGTTTCATCCTTTAGATTTTAATTTTTTTATTTATCCTTTTAAAAGTTTATTTGCTTAGTTTCCCTTGATAAATAAAGGCTTAAGTCATGACTTATGTTTTGATCCTCACACAAATCTTTGACTCAGGACCGTTTTTTATGACCTATCTTTTGATCCCCTCCATGAATTGACACTAGGATCAACTCACTCCACGATCATCTTGACTTGACTTACCACTTTCCTCACTCATGCCCTCGTAACCTTGCCTTGCTGTCCCTTTTGTACTTTGCTTACTGGTCAAATCATTTTTTGAAAGGGAGCGCTGCCAACTAATCAGGAGTTTCCATGGCGCACTTCCTATCCATCATTTTCTACCATGATTTATGATTACAACATTGATGTCATCTCTTCCTTGTTTTCAGTGCCAGGGGTGGTTAAAATATGCTTTCAAGATCTCATATTTATGAGCTCTGATAACGGTTTTTGAATTTTGAAAAAAACTCAAATTGTTGCACTGCACAAATTACCACTTCCGACCAGTTGGCAGCAGAGCTACTAGATCTGATGCTGAGGTGGATTCATAGGCCAATTTTCTCATGACTTCTTCCTAAGATATTGATGAGGCCTCGAACTAACTTTATTCCACATGTATTCTGTGTTTTCTTCCTCTGCACATATTCAGGGAGGGATTTCTATAGCCAGTTCTAGCTAGCTAGAAACCAGTTTGGTTTAAGGGAAATTCTTGTAAAGGGGCAGCCTTGTCCATTTGAGCTTTGACTTTTTAATCCTCCTGGTTATCACTACTCCATAGCCCTAAAATATCTTATCCTAAACTATGGATACTCCTTAGATGAAGAAGTCACACAAGGGAGGTAAGGTGGTTAGAACTGAGCCCATGGCCAAAGATTTTTTTCAAAGGGTGGGATGCCTCTCTTTCTGCAAAAATATGCAAAGAGGTCATCCTAAGGTGACAAGAAAGTTTGCCTTACATTTTGATGGCCTAAATACCAAGGTAGGGGACTTATAATTTGAGGTGTCTGAGACCTCTATTTCAACTACTACAGGAATCCCTATCACAGGTGAGAGATGGTTTAAAACCACGACCTTGGATGCAACCTATGCCAAATATTTCCTTAATCCTGAACATCAAGTTGATAATCTGACTAAAGGTGTGCCAAGGAATCATCTGATTGAGAAGTTCAACAGGATATTGAGGATCATTCAGAGGTACTTTACGTGTGAAGGGAGGTTCAATACACTATACCAGTACCATATAAGGCTTCTATTGCATTTCAATGGAAAAATTGAAATGAACATTCCCTACTATTTGCTAAGGAGCATAGGCAAGATGTCAGACAAGGTTCAATCCAAGTCGAAGGCTGTGGATACTAGCATATTTCACTCTTGATTGATTAGAATGTTGGTTTCTGAAGAGCTGGGTAAGAAGGATATCCCATGGGAACATTTAGTTATTGCTTCTCACTTTAAGTTTGATATAGAAACTACTCCTCAGTTGCAGATAGAAATCCCTTTACCATCCACCAATGCTGCTAAAGAAGGTACTGACAAGAAGAGAAAGAGAAGAGTTCATGTTCAATATCAAGAGGCCATCAAGGAGGAGGCTTGTCATTCTCCACAGAGAGATATTTCACCCCCTCCTCCACCAGAGTTAGAATAAGCCCCTTCTTCTACTAAAACTACAACAAAGAAAGGGAAGAAGCTACACTTATCCTCATCTCCTTCAACAACCATCATCAAGGTCAGAAAGCCTTTCAAAAGAGTAGCAATGCCTAAAGAGGCTGTTGAATAAAAGTCCCTACCAAAAGTCTCTATCCTATAGAAGAAGAAAGATAAGGGCCAAGTCATTGGAAAGCCTATGGAGAAGAAAGAATAAATCCCTATACAGAAGAAGAAAGAGGAAATCCCTGTACAGAAGAAGAAAGATAAATGCAAAGGCATCAAGAAGCCTAATGAGATAGATAAACTAATCCCTATGTAGCAGGAAGAGGAAACCATGAAAAATCCTGTTGAGACTGTTCGCATCACTACTCCACCTGACAGCCAGACGTTCAAAAGACTAATCAGACAACTCAGGGATGCTAGGAAGGAGGTGGCTCATTTGAAAGAAGATGCCATGTCTAACAAAGTTAAGTTGAAAGAACTCATGGATGGCTACAACCACACTCTTGACGTAGCAAGGTTTGCAGCAAGAAAGTTCCAGCCTCTCCATAGGTAGCTCAAAAACCTTTATAGGCAGAACAACGACTTTCAGTCTCAGAACAGAAATATCAAAGCAAAGTTGAAACATTTCCAAGATTAAATGGCTCAAAGGAACTTGCATGTATTGGTTGAAGCTGCTATTGAAAAGGAGAAACTAATAGCCAAAGAGAGAATAGCCAAAGAGAGAAACTAATAGCCAAAGAGAAACTATTGAAAAGGAGAAACTAATAAGCCTACCATTTCTAAAGGGAAGAAGCCTATTGTGCCAAAGGGAGGTCCTCCTTCTCCAAGAAGGAGTGTCAGGTTAATGAAGTAGCTGGTGAAAGTTGAGATACATTTTTGAAGATGGTCCCTTTTTGCAAAGATAAACAATTGATGAAACACTACATCTTCCACCTATACATGCTTCTAGTACTTACTGTTCACAGTTTTGGGTTTTCACAAAGAATTAATCCCTTCAACAGTAGTAGTGCAGACATTCCATAGCGCTATGGTGCTATAGAATAGTCTATTTTAATGTTCCACTAGTCTTCTACCTATAATGCTTCCGAATCGCCTAAGACTAATGGTGCTACTAATACCCGAGGTTGATACCCATTCTTCACATGTTTAAGTGAAGATGTTGCAAATTTTGATGGTGCTACCGAAAGTTTGACAGGATACACAAACTGTAACACCCTGTTTCCCCCAGTCTGTAAAAATAACTATATTGGCCAAGAACTATGGCAAACTCAAATATGTGAATGTTTGATTTGACGGACCTTTGTATA
>SNQJ01S0071315.1:41030-52591 GCA_010110895.2 Picea sitchensis | reverse complement strand
ATAAATTACTCGCAGGTTGGTAGCTAGATGGCTCCTCAGGAATTAATGAGGGATGCAGGAAGTGAACTGCCCATCCGTAGGAGCCTCCGGCCTGACCACCGCAAGGGAACTCACGCCACACACAACCTTGCAAGAGGGAAATGTGTGAGGAAGAAGCGGGGAGGGGGGCAGACGCGAGGGGAGGAAGAGAACTCTGGAAAACACAGAGTGAGTAATAGCAGAGAAGGGGGAGAGTAACTCTTGTTCTTGGTCACTGGAAAATAGAGATGCAGTCTCATAGCATCGTGGTCTCAGCTCGGGGGTGGCTAGTGTTAAATCTTATCGGAATCGCTGAGCCTACGGTTGGGTGGAAATGATAACCCCTCTCAGCAGTTGCATCACCTCTAGTGTTATTTCTGATAAGTGTTATTTGAAGTTGATTCCATAATCGCATGTTCAGTTTTATGTTCTTGTAAATAGTTTTGAAGAGAAGTGTTTACCTAACGTTTGATTTGATAAAATGGATGTCTGTGTATGCTTACATGCCATAGTTGTTTTTTGCACACATGATTAAGTCTGGGACATGAGTTCGCTCCACCAAGAATCGTCTTATTTGCTTAGTTTCTCGTAATATTCTGGGAAGGCCCCTTGAGGGTACTCTTTTCCAAGAATTGCCCCATAAACCTTGTAACCGTATTGAACCTTACCAGAAACTCGATTAATATCAGGGATAATTTCCTGAGAACCACCTGAGGGTTCATGCAATCTAGGTCTGGAACGCTTATGCAAGAAAGAGTAGCTTTCTAAGGTCTCGGGGTCATGGGAGCCTGAAGCTCCGAGAGTTTGAACTTCGTAATTCAAGCTCATAAGGGATAGCGAGTTCAAATATAGAAAGAAAATATCCTATCGCTTGGTAAATGAACAGTCGAAATCATTTCGAGAATACCCCAAGCCTGTCAACACCAACGGATCTAGAGAAGGAGTGTAGGCATTAACACCTCACCCTTTCAGCCTTCGCAAATAGCGATGGGATCCTGGACCGTAGATCCCAGGGACCCATCAGAGCTCTATAAGCCATCGATCTTAACCTTTACTTAGGTGGGAGAGTGAACTCAACTACGTCTCGAAAGTCCTAAAGACATCAGGACCGTCCATGTTGGAGGACAGGTGGCAGAGATCTAGCCATTTCGTGTATCGGGGATTCGTGAATTTGGAGGTGGAAGACCAAACTCTTGGAGTCACGAAGTCCCGAGTCGTGAGATCGCGATGTGATTTGGGTCGTTGATCAAAGAGGAAGGACAGTTGTGGGATCTAACGTCTCGATACATCGCGTATCGGGGATTCGTGAGTTTGGAGGTGGAAGACCAGGCTCTTGGATTCATGAAGTCCTGAGTCACGAGATCACGATGTGATTTGGGTCGTTGATTAAATAATAAGGAAAGCCATGGGATATGACGTCTCGATACATCATGTATCGGGGATTTGTGAGTTTGAAGGTGGAAGACCAAACCCTTGGAGTCATGAAGTCCCGAATAGTGAGAAGTAGGAGCAACCATTGAGTCAGGACCTCCTCACCATATCACATATCGGGGTCTCGAAGGTTGAGGGGAATCAGTTTCGACTGTAGAAGTCCCGAGCTTGCGAGTTGCGAGAGCTTGTGCAACACATGGCACGTCCTCTTGGTGGGACCCATGTGGTTGACAGGTGGTGTAATGATAGGATGCCCAGAGAGAGGGAGAAGTGGTGATAGGTGGTGGACACGTGTCGTTTGAAACGGGAGTCAACATTTTGTTGACTTCTCATACTTTGGGTTCTTGTAAGAAAGGAGCACAAAGGCCCAACAACTCAAGTCGCAAAGTTGCGAGTTCCGAGAAGCCCAAAAGGAGTCAAACCTTCTCTGACTTTCGCATCTCGGGGTTTTGTAAAAGAAGGGCCCAGAGGTTCAACCTTTCTACTTGCGAACTTGCAAGTTGCAAGCAAGGCTAGTAGTTATCCCTAGCCGATGGTCACGCATGGAGAGCGCTAATAAGGAGGGGCCATACCATATCGGAATCTCGGGTATCGACGATTGGTGAAGAAAATTTGAGGGTCTTCGACTCACGACTTGCGAAGTCGCGAGTTGTGAAAGGCGCTTACATTTAGGTGTGTATGTGGTCCTATCGAGATAGGGACTAAATAAAGGGAGCTAGTGCTTTGTCGTTAAGCGGTGGGTAGATCTGGATGGCCAGAATCTACGCGCCCAGATCTATGGCCAGGGTTTCATTCTGGAGCCCCCTCGCCATTCTACCTTTAAGATTGGACTCACTTGTATCGATGAGTCGCGAAACACGAAAAGGTGTCTGGTTTGTTTGTCCTATGGTCCTAACCCACGATCACAGGGAAGAACTAGCCTATGCTAGGCCCCTATAGAACTTCGGGGATTCTGTCCCTTGAGGAAAAGCGAAAATTTTATAATGCCGTAGTGGGTGTGTTACACTCCTGTATCACATACTTGTGTCAACATTTAGCTACCTAAGTCTCATCATTTTTTTCATTCTTTTGTCCAAGGGAATTTTTACCCAACTTGAGTTGACCATTCTACAGTTTATCTCTTGAATTTCATGAGTCGGCCATCTCGAGAGTTCAGTCAAGTTCAGATTCAAAATCAATGAAGTTATGTACCTGATGATCGAGATCCTCCAATCTTTCCCCAACAGCATGTCGAAGACCTTAGGGTAGTGAGTCTTACACTCCTATTGTACTCCTACCTGAGTTTTGAATATATTGAAGTTGTTGTTCAAGCTATGAAGTCCTCATCTCCAGTAGCATGCGTCAATTCTTCTTGAAGATGTATATTATATTGTACTTGTATATCTTCAAATGATTTTGAGATGTATATCCATTTTGTATTGCTCGCGGCTACACTTTATATATAGACATTTATATGAAATGGATCTACAATGTACTTGATTGGCAACCATGCTTAGTTCATCTTGAGCATGGGTATGCTTGGCTCAGAGAGATTATCATTGTTTTGCAGATGGCACACTCCCAAACACTCGTCCCGGACTCACTCAACTCCACTCCTTCCCACTGGTAAAGATATTGTAATGTATTTCGACCATCAGTTTCTCTTTTGACCTCACACATTAGGGGGCATCTTTTATAGTCCAAAAATTCCTTACTTATGCATACATAACATTGGCCTTTCCACTTACATATTTTGCCAAAATACTGTTGAGGCTTCTTCTTGAAAAAACATTTTTTGGAAAATGTATGCTCCCTACTGAAATGATAGCTCATGTACACACACGTGCTGCATACTAGTTAGCTCGCATACATACACAAGTTGCATGCTAGTTAACCCGCGTTTACCTCCAAAAATTGAAAAAATATAAAATTGCAAGGAATTCAGTGGAGTTTATAGGCTATTGAGGGTTGCCCAACCATTTTATCCATTGTATCCTATCCCCAAACCGAATAACCATATTTTTCTCATATAAAAAGAGGTTTTGGGGTCTCATTTGAAGGACAAGCAAGAGAATAAGAAAACTTTTCCAAAATCCCTTCCCCTTCTTAGCCCAATTTTTTCATCCTATTGTGATTTTTGGCCTCAGCATTCCCCTCCAACCCTTTCATGATTCATTTATTTCTACAGGACTTCACACTAGGAATTGAAATTGATCACTAGCCTATGTGGAGAGGCTACATCAATTGTACAAAAAGGTACATAATTAATACTCATGAATATGTCTGTTTATATGTTATTTTAGTTATTTGCCTTTCATGTGCATTGTAGTGCTTTACTTCATTTATTATACGTAGTTTATTTCATTCATTCATGATTGTATGCATCTTTACCCTAACAAACCTAATTCTTACTTTACCCTACCAACCCCTACCTTTCCTGGCTCTCACCTTCCAACCCTAACTTAACACAACCTATCCCGATCATCTTACATATCCTATCTTTTATTACCCTACTAACTCAACCAAAGCTACCCTACCCTTACTTAGTCTAACTAAACCTAAGTACCTTGTGGGAAAATATGGCATCCTACATACAGGCCTGTAGGATTCTTATATAAATAAATGTGCAATTTGTCTTCATAAAATATTCAAATACAAGCATTCCAAGCATACAACATTCCAAGATCCATAAAATATGAAGAAAACCCATGAATTTCTAAAACTGTCCATATTTCTAGCTAAAAACAGGGCATTTCCTGCAAAAGTGGCCAGGTTTGACCAGCGTTGACAAGGCAAGTGTGAAGTCCGTTTCTGGAAAAAAATAGATATGTATCCATATATGGACATCAAGGATCACTCCACATGTCTCAGAATCTACTCAGGTGTCCTGCAAGTATATGAACCTCAGAGCTATTATGGGAAATTGCAACTTCTCGTAATTTCTGCTAAAAAATTAATTTTAATGTCTAAATTTTGAAAAAGTTCAAATCATAAAAATTAAATGAAAAATGTACCTGATATGAAAATTTAGGGCCTTATAAGGATTGGGTTTTGGGTCATAAGAATCCTGACTTGGACACTACTTTTCCCAATTTTGATTTGGGTGAAGGTTCTTCTTCATTTGAAGTAGAGGCTTCTTCGTTTTCAACCCCAAAAGGAGATTCTAATGCCTCTCATGCAAATAAGATAACTTGTCTATGATGATGTACAACTCGACGATCATTTTTTTAGAGAAATAAATTTCCCTCATCCTCCCATGTATTAAGCGTTCACAACAAGGGCATCAGTACCTTGTGGGAAGATATGGCATCCTAGATACAGTCCTATAGGATTCTTATCTAAATCAATGTGCAATTTGTCTTCATCAAAGATTCAAATCCAAGAATTCCAAGAATACAACATTCCAAGATCCATAAAATATGACGAAATCCCACGAATTTCCAAAATTGTCTAGATTTATGGCTAAAAATAGGACATTTCCTGCAAAAGTGTCCATGTTTGACCAGTGTTGACCAGGCACGTGTAAAGTCTGTTTCTAGAAACAAATAGATATTTATACATCTATGGACATCAAGGATCACTCCACTTTTATCAAAATCCTCCCATATTCCCTGGAAGTATATGAACCTCGGAGCTATTACGAGAAGTTGCAACTTCTTGTAATTTCTGCTAAAAATTTAATTTTAATGTCTAAATTTTACAAAAATTCAAATCATAAAAAGTAAATGACAAATGTACCTAAGATGATATTTTAGGGCCTTTGAAGGATTGGGTTGTGGATCATAATAATATTGAATTGGAAATTACTTTTCCCAATTTTTATTTGGGTGAAGGTTCTTCTTCATTTGAAGTAGAGGCTTCTTTGGGTTCGACCCCATAAGGAGCTTTCAATTCCTCTCGTGCACCTAAGCGCACTTGTATATGATGATGTACAACTTGATGATCATTTTTTTAGAGAAATAAATTTCCCTCATCCTCCCATGCATTAAGCGTTCATAACAAGGACATCAACACCTTTCCAATTCCCAATGAATTCCCCCCTCTTCCTTGGATCTCCATATGGAGGACAATAATAACCACCAACCTCAATAGTCGTTGGTAAACCCCCAAGACTCAATGGATATGTATTCATTGGAGCTTATAACTTGATGATCTTGAAACTTAGTGATCTTTACACCTAGAAATTCATTGTATTACATACTTTATAAAGGAAAATTTTCGTACTGTACTCAATGTAATCATTTTCCTCTTTATCACATAAATTCTAATAAATTAACGCAAGGTAAATTATAGTTGATCAATCACTGATGAGTATTTTCTTTTGTGATATGCAATGAAGGATTATTTCCTTGTCTATGAACATTAGAATACTTGATTTGTCAAATTTTGATATTTCTAACTACACACAAACACTATCATTTTCACATAACCAAAAGAAAGAGAGAAAGCAGAAAAAACAAATTGAAAGAGGCATTTTTGAAACTCATACTTGTATGCCCGTTTCATGCAACTTAGCTATATAATTTTCTTTATCTTCATCACCATTCATACTTTTGATATGTGGAAGTGCCTTGTATAAGGACATGAATATTTGACATATACTAAAGAACATAAGTGACCATAAAGTAAGAATGTCCTATGGAGATTCATGAAATTATTTTTTGAATATATATAACATGAAATATCCTTAACATAGTGAAGCAACAGAAATTGGGTTAAGGTCCAGATTGCAGGGAGGCATCCCCATTTCCATCCCAACTATGAAGATCCACACTTTGATAGCATGATTAATGGAAAAATCAACCCATGAAGAAACCTCTATTGTTTTACGTGATTCAATACCCCTCAATTCATGGATCTATATTTCCATATGTATATTTTATCATTATTCACTAGAGAACAATATGGGTCAAGTGATTGTTTCAAGGAATTTCCAAAGTTTTGTTTGGAACTCTTAGAGTTATTTTCCTTTTCCCACCTCTTTTAGTGTCATTGCTTTTTGTGGTGATAGTATCCTTTTGTAAATTTATGTTTGTTAGAATCAATGTTGTTTTGATTGGGTTTCTTTTGTATCCATATCTACAGTTTATGAAAAAAATGGGCAAGGTTTGTCAATAGTTCAGAGGTTCTTGTTCTACCAATTCATAGAGATTTAAAATCAGATGGTTTCAAGAATGTTAATGATGCAAAGGTAGTTTCATATTCATTTGGCTACACCAAATTTTTAAACCTATAAATCTCATAATCACCTTTACCTGTTTCTTCAATCTAGCATTTTCATTGTCAACCCCTTAAAACTTGTACTTCAAAATCAATTAAGAAGAATCAACTAAGTGTACAATATTCTCAAAGGTATTGGAAAATTAAAAAAAAATTGTGATCCATTCTCCCCTTAATTTATATCATCTGCAATTCCATGGCCACTATAACTAATGTTCTTGACATGTTAAGAGTACTTATATTATAATCCAACTCCCCAAGGATTTCATGATGCCATAGAAGTTGCTACATGGACAATTTAAACTTTTTTCCCTTCGAACTAGAAGATGATGTAGAAGAATTTACAACAATGGCCTTAACTTATACTCTTGGTGCTACACACTTTAGAAACCCCATATACATAACCAATTACCACATCTCCATAGTAAAATTTGTATGGGTTGGGGAGGATAGGGGATCTACCAAACGTGTGAATTCAAAAGTGGAATTTTTGGTCAAGTTAGCCATGGTAGGGAGAGTGATGGGAACAATCTCAAAACCATTGACACTAAATAATACAAATAATATAGATTTATTAGATAATATAATATAATATTATTTTATTAATTCCCATGAATGACCAAAAATAGGTCAATTGAGCTCAAAAGTAAAATCCAGTAGAGACATACAAAAGGAGTGTCAAAGCATCTCCTATAGATTAAAAGGTAAGTATAGAATGAAAGAATTTAAAACATTGTATGAGAAAAGTAACCAAACTCCAAATCTATGGAAGAAGTAACAAAAGTCATATTGCTTTCTTGGAAAAAGAATGGAAGAGATACTTACAAGAAGTAATAACTTGTTGGCATCCTTTATGTATATGAGGTTGTTGTTGTAGGGTGGTTGGCAGATCAATCAATAAGACCTTGGTGTATTAATCCCTCTATAGAATATGTATCTATAATTATTTAGAACATAAGAAGAGGTGTAGTAGTAAACGTATCCAATCTTCATTTTAGTTATAAAAATTCCAAAAATACTTTGCATGGTGTATCTTTCAACTATTCTTATGTTTCCAATACTACTTTCCATAACACCGTGTGTTTATTAACCAATTACTCCTTGAATATTTTATGTATTCCTATAGTGATGAATGAAGCTTCATGGAAATCTATATAAAATATTTCCTTGAACTTCTTGTTGACCTTATATTGGATTATTTTCTTCATTGCTTTGATTCTTCATTGTAAAATTTCAACTCCTTTTTTTAATATTTTATTTGTAGGACAAAAACACGAGTGTTTTGAATTTTGACACTTGAAGACATAGTGTGGTCATTGCAGTTTTTATCTTGGTTTCATTCTCCATTTATATTTTAAATCTCACGAAGCCTTTGTTCATACAATGTCTCTGTCCAATAACCATATTTTGTCTATTGAATCCATATTCTTGGTGAGCATAACCATGTGGAGTTGGAATATTGAGTTGTGTTATCTCCTGTAGTAAACCCTTTTTCTTGATTTGGACAATATGTGACCTTTAGGATGAATATGTATCCTAGAGCTTCCTATAGGTCATCGAGGCTTTGCATGCCTATAGGTGTATACTTTTGTAGCTTCTTGTATGAATTTATATAAGGATAAAAATGATATATTAGTCTGATGGATGTGGAACATGAGGTTGATGGTGGATGTTGGATTTCTCCCTTCAAGCTTGCTTCCTTGGTATCTCTTCAAATTATAACTTGATTCAGAGCATGAGAATGAAGTTGCATGTGTTGTTTGTAAATGTTGAATCTTATATTGATTCTATATGTATATCTCATGTGTTGAAGTTATTGTTGCATGTTTCGAGGCATTCAACAAGGATGATGAACTGATTGATGGAGATTCAAAGGTTTGCTATTATTATTGCCCTTTCTCTAAGAAAAATTACTAAGCAACATATGGAGATTTTTGCAATTTCAGTTGGAACTTGTGTAATATTTTGGTTTTCATATAGGTGAAAGTTAAGGTGTCACTAGTCAAAACTTCACATAAGGGAAAACTTAGAAAGGGAAAGTCAAAAAGAGATAATAAAGGAGATTTGAAGGGAGGAAGCAAAGGAGTTTCTCAAGGTAAAACAAATCAAATTTCTTTGATAACTTTTATTTCCCTAATAAGAGATTTCTATATTTTGGTTTTCATGTTATTTTTTATATATTATAAACTAGATTATCATGTACAACACTAATTTTTATGTGATGTAGATCACTTTTTTATGTGTATATTAATTTTTTTTAAGCTTTATGTTGATTGCTAATATTGTAATTTATTATTTAGTTGGATACCATTAGTCCATGAATGCATTCCCTGCGAATAGGGAAGGACCTACCATGCCCCACTGGTATATGCATTGGCCCATTCTCAAATAGCTTGGAAAGTGGAGAAACTTGAGAAAGAAATTTAGGTTCCCAATACGTTTTAAATATTTAGATATTTACAATAAGAAGATTAAAAAAGGAGGTAATAATTAGAAAATAAAAGGTAAACATTGTTCTTTGCATTTCTATTCTCATGGGTAGAGAGTAGATGCTAAGAGTAGTAAATGTCTGTCCACTTTTTGACATTATAGAGGAAAAAACTAAATGCTAGTCATAGTAATCCTATTGTGAAACCAATATCAGAAAGATGCTATTATTTTTTACTCTGAAACAACCCTTAGAAAAATTACTCCTAATGGTGCTCAAATTCTTAGTAAGTTCCTGCTACACATTCATCAACATCTAATATTCAAGTAGAATGAATATATAGAGAGAGAGATGGGGACTCGGCAATAAAACACATGGCCAAACTTGGCATCCCATATTTGAAATGAAAAGAGGTGAGAATATGGAGAGCCTTGATCAAATTCCAATTAAAATCTCTAAGGAAATGGGGATATAAGTTTTGCATGCACGATTTGATGTGTTTATCTCTGTCTGCGTTTATCAGTCTACAGTGGTTATACTTGAAGTTGATGTATATGGCACATATTTCCTTGCATTAAAGAATATTGATACATTTTATGGAATTATGGAATACACTGGTCATCCAATTCTTACTCATGTAGTTACATACTGGGGTAATTACAAAGTGAATGGTGCAAATGATGATAGGAGACCTGATAGAAATCTGTGGGGAGTCCAAATTTGTTTTTAATTTTTTTTCAGAAAACAATACAGTGTCATCGGATATTCGACCCATGAAGTTTGCATCCGACAACCCCAAGGAAATGATCCAACTCCATGAAGTTTGTGTCTGACGACCACACCATAGGTATGATGCCCCTATGGCATCGGATATCTGACCCCTATGGGGCAGGATGATCGACGACCCAACCACTAATCCGACAACTGTGGAAGTTGGATATCCAACATCTATAGGGGCAAGATGATCGATGACCCAGCCACTAATCCGATGAATTCTATTGTGTGTTGACTAACCAACCACATCCCACTGAAGCTTAAACAAAAATAATTTCATCGAATTTTAGATGTGTAACTGTTGAATTTCAGACAAATTAGCCATTGGATTTTGGATACAAATGTAGTTGTATGGGGGAGTATCAAAGTTGAATAAAGGTTTCCATCAATGAAAAAGGGGGAGATTGTTGGAAATATTCTTTTCATTGATGTCAAATGCAAGGGGAGACTACGAAAGTTTAAGAATTCAGTATCCCATATGTCTAAGAATCTAGTATCCCAGAAAAATAGGGGGTTTTCTTTACTTGGGAAATATTTGCAAGACATGGACAAATGATTATGTAAGGGAATGCTTTTTTGGAGTTTACTACTCATCAATTTTCCATGAATGTATGCAAGAATCTAAAAAAGATAGATGTTGTATTTGGTCCTGATGAGGAAGCCATGCCACAAATAAATAATGCATTTCTTGATGGGTTTCCTGCATCTTGGAATGAAGCATGAGTTAAAGAGGAACTCAAGAAATATGGTGAAATTGAGAAAGTTCAATTGTCAAAGAACATGCCTTGTACCAAGAGAAAATATTATTGCAAGGTTGATTTATCCCACATTCATAGGGAAAATCATTTTCAATGGTTTAATAATTGAAAGGCATTGTTACATAGTTTGAATGTCAACATATGAGTTACAAAACTCTACGCAAAGTATTAACTTTTAGTCACAAGGCTCAGTTCACCAGATATCAAAACATCGACAAATGAATGAGAGTTTTGGCTTAAGGATAAAGTTTCTTGGTGGAGTGGTGGCTCAGTGCCCTAGTAGTCTGGTGTCTCGATGGGAGCGTAGTCGAACTGTAGTGAATGTTTGAAAGATTGGTGGCTAAATTTTTTGGGTGGACTAGTGGATCGATTCCCTAGTGGTCCAGTGTCCCGGTTTTCGGGACATAGTGTAGATGAGTTTCCAAGTGGATCAGTGGCCCGAAAACCTAGTGCTATGGTTAAACAATGAATCCGATGAAGAACCATGGACCTAGAGCTGGTTAAATCCTAACTGTTAATCATAACAGATAAATGGCTAAGAGTGAAGGATGAGAACTTCAAGCATATTGGTATATTGGATATCAGTTAACCGGATCGGAGTATCTATGCAGTTTTAAATTCCCAGGGGCTCGAGACACAGATCCTAGTGCCCGGTGGCTCAGTATACCATATTGGTGCATCAATGCAACATTAAAGACCCCCCCGGGGGCGGTGATCTGGTTAGTATATTGGATATCAGGGATAACCAATATTGGGTTAACCAGATCAAAGTACCAATGTAGTGTTAAAGACACAGAGGCTTGGTGGGTCTGTAACACCCTATTCCCCCAGTCTGTAAAAATAACTATATTGGCCAAGAACTATGGAAAACTCAAAGATGTGAATGTTTGATTTGACGGACCTTTGTATAAAAGGTCGATGAATGTAAATTATGTTATGAATATGTGTTGCAT
>SNQJ01S0071315.1:18365-32068 GCA_010110895.2 Picea sitchensis | reverse complement strand
TGTATAAAAGGTCAATGAATGTAAATTATGTTATGAATATGTGTTGCATGACTGTTGGGAGGGGGATGTGCTAAAAGAGACCACGATGGCTAATGAGAGGTGGTGGAAGGGACCTGGAATGGTTGCGTTAACTTCCACTGAGCCAGTAACATACTGGTTTTTACTTGCTCAAAGACCAAAGCAACTCTTTGACCCTGGAATGGATTTCCTGTCAGATTGGTAGGTGGGGAGGCTCCTCAAGAGTTAATGAGGGGATGAGGGTGAACCACCCATCTGTAAAATCTCTCAGACATGACCACAGATGGGGAAATTCACACCATACGCAATCTTGCAAAGAAAAAGGCAAGAGAGGAAGTGTGGTAAAGGGTAGAGAGAGAGTGCATGCAACAGGGATCACGGAAGAGCACTGGAGAAGCTATGGAAACACAGGGAGTTCTAAATGTAGAAGGAGAGTAACCTTCATCCTGGATTATTTTTCTGTATCAGGAGAAGGAGAGTAACCTTCATCCTTGACTTCCGTTGAGATGGAAGTGGGAGACTGAATCTCAAAGCATCGTGGTCTAGCTCGGGGGTGGCTAGTGGTAAATTAATTTGGAGTCACTGAGCCTATGGTTCGGTGGAAACAAACACCCCTCTTAGTAGTTGCATCACGCCTGGTGGATCTGATAAGTGTTTTATGCCTTGTATTTTGAATTAAATATCATGAATACATGCTCATGTTTATATGCCCATAATGATTTCTGTGTGGAATGATTGCCTGGTGTTTTAGAATGGAAATAATGTATGCATGTGTATACTTACATGCCATGGTTGGTTTCTATACAAATGATTAAGTCCGGAGCATGAGTTCTCTCCACCGAGAATCATCTTGTTTGCTTGATTCTCGTAATATTCTGGGAAAGCTCCTCGAGAGTACTCTTCCCTAGGAATTACCCCATAAACCTTGGAACAATACCGAACCTTTACCCAGAGACTCGACTAAGATTAGGGACAATTGCCCAAGAACCGTCTAAAGGTTCATGCGATCCGAGTCTGGAAACCTTATGCAATAAAGAGTAGCTCTCTAAGGTCTCGGAGTCGTGGGAGTTTGAAGCTCTGAGAGGTTGAATTTTGTGATTCAAGCTCAGAAAGGATAGCGAGTCCAATCATTGAAAGAGAATACCCCATCATTTGGTAGACAAACGGTCAGAACCCTTTTAGAAATACCCCAAATCTGTCAAGACCTATGGATCTAGAGGAGGAGCACAGGAATTAACACCTCGACCCTTTCAGCCTTTGCAAGTAGCGATGGGATCTAGGACCGTAGATCCAAGGATCTGACGGAGCTCTATTGACCATCGATCTTAACCTTTGCATAGGCAAGAGAGTGGACTCGACAATGTCCTGAAAGTCCCGAAGTATTCAGAACCGTCCATCAGCATAGGAAGCATGGAAGTCGAGTAGCATTTTGTTGACTCATGACTTGGAGTGGTCAAGGGTAGGACTGCACGAACTCACGATTCACGAAATCACGACGTGATCGTGGTCGTTGGATCCAAGCCCTGGGAGAACCGTTGGATTAGAACCTCCACGTGGTATCACGTATCGAGGGTTCAAAGGTTGAAAGAATTTATTTTCGACTGCAGAAGTCACGAAGTGCCGAGCATCGAGGGCTCGTGCAGACACGTGGCACATCCATTAGGTGGGGACTACATGGTTGACAGGTGGCATAACAACAAGCGCCCAGAGAAAGGTGGAAGCGGGTGACAGGTGGTGGACACATGTCGCCTGGGAAAGAGTCAACCCATTGTTGACTTATCATGTTTTGGGGATTCACAAAGGAGGAGTACAAGGGCTTAGCACTCCAACTCGCGAAGTCGCAAGAGGCAAGTAGTGCTAGTGTTTATCCTATCCTACGGTTATATGTAGCAGGCGCTAGTGAGGAGGGATCCATACTCGTATCACATTTCGGGTATTGGCGTTTGGAGAAAGAGAAGTCGAGAGCCTTGACTCTCCAACTCGTGAGTTGCGAAAGGAGCTTGCGCTAAGGCCAGGTTGTGGTCTCTTGGAGGAGGATAAGGGAAGGGATGGTCTGCACTAGGCCCCATAGAAATTTATGGATTCTGTCCCTCGAAGAAAAGACAAAAAAAATTTAGTCGCCATAGTGGGTGTGTGACAGGGTCGATCATCCGGTGGTCCCAAGTGGTTGGTTGACATACTTTCAACTGGACCAGAAACTAAGTATGGGCACAGGTGTGTAGTTTTTAAGCCCCGATGATTTGTTAAGTGGTGGTTTTGATTGGTTGGTTAGCTATAGTTATGAAGGGGAAATTTCAATATCGGTTAAGAAATGGATGAATCCCTTGGTTATATGAGCTTGATGGTGGCTGGTGTTAAGTAAACCATTTGGTTTGTTGCATGTTAAACTGGTTTTGGCCTACATCAAGACCTAGTGAAGTTGTTAATCCATACAGTCTGTTTGAGTAGAGTGTAAATGATGGCTCGACGTCCAATTATTCAAGGAGTGTGGTCGCAAAGTCATCCACCAGATTTCTAGTGGCTTGGTGACCTAGTTAATTTGATGGCCAATGAATAGATCATGTGAAAAATGAGAGGAAATTGGGACTAACTACAAAGAATTGTTTCTTGTAGCCCAGTTTAAGGAAGAGTCAAGGGATTTTGAGCTCACCCAATAAGAACGATTGTTGGTATAAGGACAAATCCTTAGGCATATGGGCTCATGTATGAAGTTGATCATCCATTAAATTAGCTTGGCGTTTGACTCAGGTCTGACCTATAAAATTACCCTATGGTGAGGCCTATAAATAACGATGCCCTAATCCATTTTAGCATGTGAGAGAGGAGGAGAAAATTTGAGGTTCTAAGGTTCTCAAGTGCTAGAGAATGAAAGAGAGAGAGTTGTAATCGTCTAAGGGTGCTAGGGAGATGCAAGGTCAAACAAAAAATATCATAAGTCTTGCTAACTATTAACAGGTGGAGAATTTAATGGAAATTAAAACAATGACAAAGTAGTTGTTGAAATAATACATTTATGTAGCTAGATCCTTGAACTGAATTTTTTCATATAGATGACAGTTTAAGAAGAATTTAATCCATAAATAAAATTTGAAGGTTGATATCCCTAGTAGGTTGGTGCCTGCAAGGTATCTCCACCAGGTTCGTGCCTACAGGTGTTGTTGAGTTGGTGCTCTGGTGAAGGGATTGGTGTCTCTTTCAGGTGGGTTCCTATAAACATTGTAACATATTGGTTTCTATAGCAGGTTGTTTCTTGTGAATATATTTCAAAATAAAATTCTCGTGATTTTATCCCATATGGGTTTCCACGTTGAATCTTTGTGTATTGTGCACTATATGTATGGATATATTTATTATCGATTCCTTATTCTTGGTAAAGTAATGAAATGATAATTGTAGTACAATAAGAAAAGAAAAGGTAGTCACATACTGATTCACCCCCCCTCAGTATAAGTAAGAGTGCCAACATGTATTATTGTGTGTATGGTATTGGACATTGGGTTCAACGCTTTCCGCGAGTTTTGTGACATGGGTTAACCCCCTCTTGTGGATCCTAACTTCGATGATTGTGGTGGAGAATAAGTCCTGCAGGTTTTTGTCTAACAAAAATTGTAGTCCAAGAAAAGGTATTAGTGCCACAGGTCTCGAGTTTGAAACTTGCCCGACACGCGCTAGGGGGGAGATTGTTGAACATTGGGTTCAACGCTTCCCGTAAGTTTAACATCATGGGTTAACCCCCTCTTGTGGATCCTAAATAATTTGATTGTGGCGGAGAATAACGCCTATATTTTTTGGTCTAACGACTATCACATTCCAACATATGGATCATAGACCCTAATAAAAATTTACCCCAATAAAAAGTTTTATAATTCAAAGTAAAATTCAATTTTGATCTGGATTTATGAGCGGAACAAAATGAAACCTTAGATATATAATATTAACACAGAGACACAGTGAACAATAACATAGTTACATTAAGACTTGACTTCTATTAAATAAGAAATATGCTGAAAATTGTAAATTGCAGATTGAAAATAAGCTTGCTAGAATGGTGGCAGCTTATCTCTGAGAAGAGATGTGACAACTACACTCATTCACAAGAAGATGAGTACAATGAGGCTCTGAAGGCCTTTTTACAATAAAAATGAAATTCCAAAACTATATACATCCAAAAACCTAACCCTAGGAGATGAAGTGCCAAAAGTCATGTGGGCCCCATTGGGGTAAGTTAGTACATCAACTTCCCAGGGTCGTAACTTTTTCATACGAACTTAGTTTAGGGCACACGATAGCTCATTGGAAAGGTATTGATGAGGAACTTCATTTAGGGGGATCAATCAGATCCTTTGGCTATGATTGAGGCTCCTGATCATGAAAAATCATCATTTATGCCCTCAAAATGGCCCTAGAAGTTGAGGAACCAAAAAACTCCTAAAAATAGTAAGTTGTCAAAAAAAAAAATTTGAGCCAGTTGGAAAAGGTGGGTGGACACTGAGATCCTCCTGGATCAATACTCCCCCCTTAGGAATAAATGGTCTCCATTGTGTTTATATCCTCGATCAGATGAGGAAATTTCTGTTGAATTTGGCCCCGGGTGAGCCACTTGCCTTGGTGCAGGAGTTGCCCTTCTTTAACAACCTGATAAAGTTGGATCCTCTGTTTGAAATTTCCCTTGACCTATGTTTCCATGATTTGATCAGTGGATTCCTGGAGTCAAGGTTGAACTATTTTGGTGTCAATTGTTCTGTTATCTTCGAGGTGTCCAATAATGGTGGAAAATAAGGCCAAAGGAGGTCCACATTGAACATTGGGTGCAAGCCAAGGAAAGGAGCAAGGTTGATCTCAAAAGTAGTGTTACCCACAACCTTGGTGATGGTGTAGGGTCCATAATAGAGTGTACGAATCTTCTAATGAGGCCATGTAAGGTATTATTTCAACAACTACAAACAAACTTTGTCTCCCACCTGAAACTAGTGTAACACCCAGTGTTGATCATGGCATTGCTTGTACTTGGCATTAGACTTCTGTAAAATATCCTTAACCTATTAGAGGATGTCTTGGATCCACTCAATGAACCAAGTGGCTTTGTCAACTCTAGTTGGAACATGTGACGGGTCTTCCTAGGTGGTCGCAAGGTGTAGTGCAACATCCATGGGACCCAATGGTTGAAATCCCAACCCCACCTGAAACGAGCTCTAGCCAGTTGAGCTATGTATGGCTCTGTTTTAGCTATGTTGAACATAGGGAAGACTCTCATACCAAGTTTGGGGCTTCTTGGAATTGTACATGCATAGGATTTGCACGATCATCTGGTTGACAACCTCGGTTTGGCCATCCATATGGGGGTGGAAGGAAGTGGACTTGGTGAGCTTGGTGTCTAGGAGTGACCAGAGGCTCAACTAGAATGTGTTGAGGAACCAGTTGTCCCGATATGACATAATGGTTTATGGGATCCCAAAGTGTACCCACACTCATTCAAATAAGAGATTGCCAATGGCCTCTGCTATGATTCTCTTCTTACAGGCAACCAGAATTGCCATCTGGAAAAGTGATAAACCACCACAAAAACACAGTCATTTCCCTTCTTGGTGGACAGAAGGCCCAAAATGTAGTCCATTGAGATGGATTCCCAAGGCTTGTCACGAGTATGCAGAGGAGTGTACATGCCTTGTTTGTTAGTGTTCGGTTTGGAAATAGCACAGGCAATGCAAGATTAGATATAATTGTTGACATCTCGTCGAAGTTTCGACCAGTATAAATGTTGTTGCAACACTTCCACTATCTTTTCCACACCGACGTGTCCTGCCACCTGAATGTAGTGGGATTCCTAAATCATATTCACTCGCTCGCTTGATGGAACGCATAGATGGCCCATATGGCACAACAACTCGTCTTGAAAATGGAAATTAGTGAAAATTGTGTTTGCGGCCAACATCTGGTAGGTGTTGGTGAAGTCAGGATCTGTCTCATAGAGGTGGGGCCATCCAGAGGTCTCATGGCACTGTGGTGAGTGTCGCGACTAGAGTTCGGCTGAGGAAATCAGTGACTTGGTTGGTACTTCGTGTTTTATACTTGATGTTGAGGTGGAACTGCTGCAAATATGTGTACCACTTCTGATGGCAATAATTCTACAATTTTCCTTGTGTTTGCATGAACTGCAACGGCTTAGGATTAGTGTGGATGACTATCTCTTTCCCAAGAATGTAATGCTTCCACTGGCGGTAGGCTTGCACAATGGAGTACATTTCTTTTTCATAAGTAGGGTACTTACAGATGACATCTGATAGTTTTTCACTATGATAGGCCATGGGGTGGCCGTGCTAAGTGATGATTACACCCATAGCATAGTATAAACCATATGTCTTGATCTCAAAGGGTTGTTTTAGGTCAAGTAATGAAAGAATTGGGGCGGAGCACAAGCGCTTCTTTAGATCATCGAACACTTTATGTTGGCACAATCCCCACAAAAAATTTTCCTTACCACCACCCTTGGTTATTTGGCTGAGGACCCATGCAATATGGGATAATTCCAACATGAACCTTCGATAGAAATTGGCAAGGTCTAAGAAGATCTGAAGCTCAGTGAGCATGGTTGGGGCTAGCCAATCATGGATGACTTGGATCTTGCCTAGATCAACATGCACACCATGTGCATCAACAATGTAGCCTAGGTATTAGACCCTGTCCACATCGAAGGATCATTTTTCCAAGTTGGCATATAGCTTGTGTTGTCGTAGAGTGTGCAGACCGTGTTGAATATGTTGCAAGTATTGTGTCCAATTCTTGTTATAGATGAGGATGTCATTAAGATACACAAAAAAAAAATGAATTAGTGAAAGGCCGCAAACTATCGTCCATCATCCTCATGAAAGTTGTTGGGGCATTTTTCAAACCAAAGGGCATGAACAGCCATTCAAAAACACCTTCTTTTGACTTGAAGGAAGTTTTCCATGCATATGTCTTTTCTATTGGGACCTGATGGTAGCCAGACTTCAAATAAATCTTACTAAAGTATTTGGCCCCCTTGATTTGATCAAGGAGATCGTCTATTTGGGGAATCAGGTATCAGTTCTTGACTGTGATTTTATTTAGGGCTCAGTAATCAATGCAGAGTCGTCAAGTCCTATCTTTCTTCTGCACCAGCACGATTGGGCTTCCACAAGGTGATGAGTTAGGTCAGATGTACCCCTTGTGGAGCAGTTTTGGGATCTAACGCTTGATATCCTCATTTTCTAACAGAGAGTGATGATATACTGGCCCATTGGTTTGCGGTGTAATGGGGGTTAGATCGATGGGATACTTGACCTGATAGTGCATAGGTACCCCAGTAGGTGATGAGAATATGTCTTTGTATTCTTCCATGGCCTTATCCACTTGATTTTGTTGCGTGGAGAGGTCGGTTGGGGAGGCCATGGATGTGGCTATAACCTTTTTCTCACTTTGAGAGCGAATCACGAAGAAGACAAACTTCCCGGTTTGAGAAATGACCTTCCTACATTGCTTGGCAGAGATCAAGGAAATAAAACTAGGTGGGAATACCTCGGGTATCCTGTACAATTTCCTGTTCAAAGTAATAATAACACTGCAAGGCCTAGACTCATATACAACATAACGTTTCCATAAATAAGTTTGGCCCAAAATAACATCACAAACTTCAAGGGGTGCAACATCACAAAATACTTCATCTTTGAATGGCTTGAAGTTGTACGACAAGAGACATTGTTGGCTGACGCAAAGATCGCTTCCTTAATGGAGCCATCCAATGGTGTAGGGATGTGGGTGTGGCGTTGTCGACAGGGCTAGCCGCTTGATGACCTCTACTGAGATGAGATTCTTCTGGATAGAGCTATCAACGACGAAGTGCATCGAATTCCTTTTAGCCACATCTGTGGTGTCCTTCTTTGCTTGTGGCTTGGACTAGTTGTCCTAAGGTTGCCCATATTTACTCTGTCCTTTTTTCTGTGGGTTGGGGATGACATTCCCTTGCTTTTGTTGTGAGGGGTTCCCAGACCCAAACTTCCGTGTCTTTTGTTTCATCTTCTGGTCGATTTTGATGGCATATCAATAGGTCGCGCCCAAGGATGAGATGTCCAAAAACTCCATTTATGTCTAGATGTATCTATGCAGGCCGCCACGGTACTTGAGCACCATATGTCACTCAGAATATTTGATACCCATCTTGGTGCGCAAGGTATGGAAGACATTAGTGAACTCTGGCATTGTTTGGTCTCTTCCCTACCACAGTTTTGTCCATCTTGTATATAAGTCGTCATAACTTCCAACAGGGTGGTATTGTTCCTTAATAACATCCCTAAAGGAATCCCAAGTGGATGAAACTGCAAATAATGTGGATCCCTCTATTTCCTTTTTCTCACATAAATTATCCCACCAATCTTTGACATGGGGGACAGCCTTGAGGAGCACTAATGTAATATTTTCTCTATGGGAAAAGTTGTGGACAGAAAAAAACCCTTCTATAGGGTTTAACCATTTATCTACGACATACACATCTATTTGACCTTCGAATATAGGAATATCAAAATTGATTTGTACCTTGAAGGGGGAGACACCTCTGCTTGAGGTGGATGCGTCATTTGTCGGCAACCGTTGAAGGATTTGTACAAATTTTTCCATCATCTCATTCATCTTTCGCTCAAGGGATTCCTCGAGCAACATTTTGAAAGGATATATTGTCCCATCGTCTTTCTTTTCACCCGTCATGGATGGTTTCTTGGGCGTGCAAGAGAATTTTTCCTCAATAGAAACAAGCTCAAGACCCAACTCTCTATACCCTGACCACATCAAGGAAATGCATTAAAAAAATGACAAGGAGCAAACTACTCTGATACCACTGATCCAGATTTATGAGTGAAATAAAATGAAACCACAAATCAATAATATTAACACTGAGACACAATGAAAAATAATAGAGATACAACAAAAATTGACTTCTATTAAATAAGAAATATGTTGAAAACTATAAATTGCAGACTGGAAACAAACTTTCTAGAATGGTGGCAACTTATCTTTGAGAAGAGATGTGACGACTACATTCATTCGCAAGAATATGAGTACAATGAGGCTCTGAAGGATTTTTTACAATAAACATGAAATTCTAAAACCCTAGACATCCAAAAACCTAACCCTAGGAGATGAAGCGCCAAAACTCATGTGGGCCCCGTTGGGGTAAGTTAGTACATCAACTTCTTGGGGTCGTAACTTTTGCATACGATCTATGTTTAGGGTGCATGATAGCTCGTTGGAAAGGTATTGAAGAGGAGATTCATTTAGGGGGCTCAATCAAATCATTCAACTATCATTGAGGTGCATGATCATGAAAAGCGTTGTTTAGGCCCTCAAAATGACCCCAGAAGTTCAAGAACCGAAAAACTGCTAAAAATAGTAAGTTGCCAAAAAACTGTTTTGAGCCAGTTGGACAAGGCAGATGGCCACCGAAATCCTCCTAGATCAAATTTTGAAATCGATATGTTTTTTCATCTCAATCAAAATAATAACAATAATATACAACACTCGAGATCTTATGTATAATTGATGAAACATTTTTTTTGTAATAAATTTCAATTATTTTGAAAGGAACTAAACACAATATGCTATAAAAAAAAAATCACTACTACAATATACTAACCTAGAATCATATCTAGTGTTGTCATGTCATTTATTTTTTAATCCCAAAAATTCAAGTTTTCACAATGTAACATGTGATGCTTTTGGGTATGTTGAAATTTGTGCTATGTTTTCATCACCATTATCATGACTAGGATAATTTATTTTGATGTAAGCCCCTGTTGATGTGTTTATGTCACCTTAGTGTAATTGATGTTATGTTTGCACTACAAGGAAAACACCACTTAGTGAAGGTTTTTATTGTTACAAGTTGGGAAAAATTAGCAAAAAAACCTTTGTTAAAAAATCCACTATTCACATTGAAGGTTTTAGCAAATGTTCACTATAACCAAAAATTCTTGATGGCCAGAGGTTATCATGAAGGTTTTTTCTAGTGCACTTAAACTAGTAAGGTGCATTAGTATGCAACTATTTAATATGCATCAATGTGTATTATATATTTGAAATCACTAATTCTTTATATATTATTGAGCACATGTGTGTATATATATATATCCTTTTGTAACATGAAATCATGGTAATGGTAATCATAACAATAATGACAAAGGTAATGGTATTGTTGAAGGGAGCAATGATGTTGTTGTAGTTAAGAGCATTGTTGGTCTTATTATAGCTATTAGCACCGATGCATTCATACATGTGTCTCACACCGGTGCATAACAACTATTTAAACACACAAGTGTGTAAAAATCATTTAAATGCACCAACGTAACAATCATCAAAATGTGTCAGTGCATAAATATGTATGAAACACACAGTTTCATTCAAATGAACACAATGCATTAATATGGTTCACTGTCAAATTTTCCTTTGTTGCGGTATGCAAACACAACTTTTTGTTTTTTTTTAATAAAAATTTCATTATTCATGAGAAAACCAAATGTTTTTTATAATAACACTATTTTTTATATTTTAGGGTGTGCTTGGAAAGAATCATTGCATTAGTTTACTATATCATTTAAACAAATATATTAGTTGATTATGCCTCCATTCATTGTAATAATGTAAATCATCTATATATTTTGCCAACAACGTAACATTCTACAACACCAGAGACTACAATAGAATAACAAACTCATTTTATTATATACCAATAAGGGACCCTTTGTCATAAAAAATCGAACAACATAAAGGACCACCATAATAAAAATGTTAATAAATAATTGTTACAATTATTAATATCTCATTGTCATATGAATTGGGACAATATGTCCACAATAAACAAAATGTCTTATTTTTATAGAAAAACATTTCAAAATATAAAACTTGCAGTATTCAATTATATTAATCATCATTCATCTCTTGAAACGTTGTCATTACTTGAGTTTTGTGCATGCCTCATTTATTTATCACTTGCAGGGGATATTGTACTCAGATTATTTGCAATGTTTTGTTGATTAACTTGATTTTGTCCCCTTGTTCATGTTCCATCTACAACTTACATGGAAATAAAATACAATAAATATATATACATTTATACTATAATATAAATGATTACATAAGTTGAAAAAGTGTAAGATAACAACAAGTGATTCATAAACAATACACTCTTTCAAAGCCATGTTTCATGTCATGTCTCAAAATATATTCTAGTGGCTCCACTCCATAGTGTTTCCTACAAGTATTATACGTCATGAAAAAGTATAGATATAAATTTTAGAATATTGAAACGTTGAATGTCCATATCCACATGCAAATATTTCCCATGTTGCGTGTATTTTCAAAACAAGGGAAGATTGGAGTTTATGTTTGCAAATTGCGCTAAATCCGGAAGCATGGCTAACATTTAATAATGCAAGGAAACGGGTTGGTAAATATTGTGGTAGTTAAACTGGTAAGATCATTTTTTTTTAGTGTTCACCAAGTATACGCTCGTGAATGGAAAAGAATGTCTATTTTAGGTTAACCCAAAGTGCTAATCTACTTACTGAAAAGTGAAATGTATACTAATATTCTTCTAGAAAGCGAGATTGCATTCCTTGTAATGCAGGAAAAAATATTATTTTGTTTATGTTATAAACAAACCATGAAGGGATGTGTCTTTTGAGAGCCTCATTGTCAATATATATGATTTATATTTGTTTCGAGTCTTAACACTTAGTCTTAACACTTACATTGGTCTTCAGTTCCCCACATTATTAGTTTTTACACTAAGTGTGAACTCATTTACTGCTTTCTTACATTCACTTTTGTTCAATTGCATGGATAAATATGGATTTCTACTAATTGAATTTGTATCAAATATCATTATTTATCTTATACTAATTGAATTGTATCAAATATCATTATGTATCTTGTACATAGAGCGAGATAAATTCTTGCCCTTCATTTTTTAATAACTTCCCAATCACTTTCCAACTTGCCGTATGAGCACCCATAGGAAATAGGTACTAAAAAAACGTGTTATTTATTTCACTTATATATATATATATATATATATATATATATATATATATANTAGATATTGATATTAGAACAATTTACATGAAGCAATTTACAATAAAATTATTGTATTTCTTTTTGAGTGATTTGTTTGGAGGTTATGAAATTTACATAAAAATGCCTTTCACATGTTGTAATTACATTAGTTCTTTCCATTTCTATCTTTTTAATATGTGGAATTAGAAAAAATACGTATAATTCATTAATTTATAAACTAAAAAATAATTATATAAATTTTGAATTCTATTTTATATTTTTAAAATATGATTAAAAACAAGAGTAGAAAATGATTAAACACAAACATTTAATGATAAATAGAGAATGGTTTAAATAAATGGAAGAGAGGATGACCTTTTCTATCTTCTATCCTAGTCATTTTCTACAATTCCATCTCTAGAAGGATGAATCTATAAAATCAACATAATACATTAACCAAAGAACAATGTGCAATTCGAATAAATTTAATGAAGATATAAATGATTAAAAAAACAAATAACAAGTGTAGTATCAAACAGCGTATTTCATGTATAGTCACTCCTTTTATTTTCAATGTGTTCTTACAACCTGAGTGGGTTTAATGGTTAAGAACATGTGTTTCCTCATAAGAGATTATATGTTCAAATCTAGAGGGGGTAGGGTATGTAAACCTCCGTAGATTTTACTAGTCAAAATCATTGGGCGGAGGAGACTCTCTTGCTTTCCAATATTAATAATTTATTTTTTCAATCTCATATGTTTCTCATAATTGTATTTACATTCTATTACATGCTCTTGGTTTTAATGCATTGTATATATCTATGCATTTTATATATCTTAAAATTATAACAAAAAAATATCATGAATATAATGGTTTTAATTTGCAAATATTAACGAAATTGTGTCCCAAATATCATAAATATAATGGTTTTAATATGAAAATATTAACGAACATATCACACCAGGTAATCAAAGCTTATAATTGAAATCAACATTATAATATGTATTTTGAAATTGTGTCCCAATATATTGTTGTTGAAGCCATTTAACTTGTTAATTTATATAGGTGCTGAAATTAATGTGCAAGAACAATTCTCTATATCACTTTTTACAATAATACAATAAATCATTTTTCACTATTATGTATCAATAACCCTATATATGTTATCATTAATAATATGAATTATTAATAATATATAATTGATTATATAATAACCTTATATATGTTATCATTAATAATATGAATTATTAATAATATATAATTGATTATATGTTATCATTAATAATATATAATTGATCTTTATATATGTTCACAATTGAATCATTATCATTAATGATATATAATTGATGTTTATATATTTTCATAACTTAATCATTATCATTAATAATATATAATTGATGTTTATATATATTCATAACTTAATCATTAAGTCACTAGAAAAATATTCTTACTTAGTTAAATAATAGTCTATTACCTCATAAAAGGTAACTTGAGCTTAAAGTTAAGAGGAAGGTATGTCATTGATTATAATTGTATTATTCTCATATTGAAAAGATATGGAGTTTATATTTCAATAAGTATTATTTTATAGTAAAGCACTACATTGTTTAAGAGTATTTATTAT
>SNQJ01S0071315.1:0-14229 GCA_010110895.2 Picea sitchensis | reverse complement strand
TAGCCCACACTGGGTGAACCACGTAAATCTGTGTCTCTCTTGTATTGTGTGTCTTCTATGTTTTGTTTCTGCATTTGTTTTATTTTATTTCTCCGCGGTCCTGTTTTTCTAACATCTACATGGACCTCGAAGAAGGTACATTAGATCGTTGTATACTTCTATTAAGATATTGTTATATAACAAAGGTGTAATGACAATGGAGTCAGACAACTAAACTTCCATTCATGCATGGGGGAAGGGGGGAAGCACTGACAGAAACAGGATAAATGGAAGGAGGAAAGGATAAGGGAAAGAATGAGGAACCCTTGGACCCAATCATGATGGATGACAACAAGATCAAGTGAATCATGGCAACCACTGGATAGATGCATAGCAGAGTACCCTACCAATGCAAGGTGAATACCAAGAAGAGAGTCATAGCCACAATGGAAGGTTTGGCGAGTGATGAGGAAGAGGTACAGGATCTTTGGGTTGTGGAGCAGATTGAGGAAATCCTGCGTGCAACATATGAGAGGAAGACAAGAGGTCCAAGAATGGGAGGAGAAGGCAGCAATCATATTCATATTAATGTCAGTGTGGAACCCATAAACCCATATGCGACTAATACACCAAAGATAACACCACCCTTTAGACAATTGAAGTTCAGAAGAAAGACAACAAGAAGTACATCTACAAAAGGAACAACAACTAGAGGATCCAGTTCATGCAACACTAGTCAAGTATCTACACCGCACGGAGGTAGTATTTCAGCGTTCAGAATGGCAGGAAACGATCCCACCATCAGGTTACAAGAATTTAAAGGAGAAGTGTCAGAGGACTTGGAAAAACATTTGTTCATCTGCGAGAAGATTTGGGAAGAAAAATAGATCACAGACGAAGATACTAAACTAGCACAGCTAGCGATCACACTAAGGGATCGCGCACTGGATTGGTATATGAGTTTAGCCACAAAACATCCACCAGGAACAACCAGAACAATTGCAGACATCAAGAAATTATTGATAAACGAGTTCTAGAATCCAATTTCAGAAGATCAGTACATGAGCGAGATGATCGAAATTAGACAGAAAGAGGGAAAATCCATGTGGGAGATTCACCAAAGATTCAAGTGACTGAAGGGAAAATCGAAATATCTCATGACCGATATGCAACATAGTCACCTATTCGTCAATTCACTACTGTCGCACTTAAAATATCCACTGCGACAATAGAAGTTTCAAACGTAGGGAGAGGCTCTGTAGGCAACCCTACAACTGGAAGAAAACCAATACCAGCAGGCGGATCTAGCCATCAAATAAATGAAGGAAGACCTGAAGAACTTAACGTTCCAACTAAACCAGAATAAGAGTAAAGAAAAACAATAAGCCATCTGGTTTACTACATGCAGGATGGAAGGGCACCACAAGAATGAATTTACAAAATTTTTACAGTATATGGAAACATGAATGCCAAACCCATTACCAACAGGAGGACTATGGTGTGAAGTCTATAAGAAACTAGGCCACGATTCATATCACTGCCCAATGATGCAGAAATACCAGATAGTCCCAAAGATTTCATATTGCAACTTTTACAAATCAGTGGGCCACGACAACAAAGATTGTAGAACTATGGATCTGATGCGAGAGAGGACATCAAATGCATACAGAGTACATGAAGAAATGATGACGGCGCAAGCCACACTACAATTTAATCAAGTCCCAAACCCATACAACACTACGCAACAGCAATATAATACTACGCAACAACCATATAATACCACGCAACCATATTACAATACCATGCAACCTCAGTACAATACCGCGCAGAATAATCAGGCGCCTCAGTATAACGTGCCGAGAGGAGATCGAGCAAGATACAGAAGTGGAGGATGAGCGAGAGGAGGTTTTGGACAAGGTAGAGGACTAGTGGTATGTCACAATTGTCAACAACCAGGACATTATGCAAGTGAATGTCCACTTCCACCAACAACGTGTATGTATTGTCACGCATCGGACCATGATACGGAAGAATGTCTGACACTATTAGTAAATATTCAAGAACAGAGGAACCAGAACAACCAGACTTTTCAGTGGATTTGAACCAAAACAAGGGATGAAGGATGAAACATCAACATAGTTACCCGTGGAGGAGCTAAAACATGAAACAATGCAATCCGACAAGAGCTAGTACAACACCAGTGAGTGAAGAAGAACACCAAACCAAGGAAGTAGTTCGACGCACAGCATGAGAAGGAGATATTTAAGCAAGACAGACAATAATTTAAGAAGGAAGACATGCAATTAACTTCAACTGCGCAACAAAGAAAGGAATCACTATAGTACAAGATGCCTCCATTATTGGATCATACCAACAAAATGCAACCCATGGCACAAGTAAGTACAATCAAAGGATTTTTTCAATCATGTGTAAAAGTGTTAAGAGATCCATCATCTGTCAACATATTGCAAAACATACTAGAAAAATGTAGCATCGAGACGGAAGGAAAACTAGAACAAAAAACAGTCAATCACCTACATACAAGGAGAATAACAAGTAAAGAGTTCAAGATGAATGCTAACATCGGAGATTTCAACATGGGAGATATCATACTAGACCTACGATCTGAATTTAATGTACTACCAAAGAAGACAAGGCAATGCATGGGAGAGCCCACACTAGGGTAATCACTTGTGCAACTGAAACTAACAAACCAACACAAAGTCCTATCAATTGGTAGACTGAAGGGAGTGATAGTAGGCGTGTATGGAGTGCGCACTAAAGCAGACTTTGAAGTAATTAAAATAGTGGATGGAACAACACCATACCCAGCGTTGCTTGGTCTGGATTGGGCATTTGAAAACTAGGCTATAATCAATTTGAAGATAAGAAAAATGACACTTGAGTCAAGTGAATACAGGTTCATCGCACCATTAGAACCATCAGAAGGGGAGAGGTTTGTAGAAACTACTTGCTTAGACTTAGAGAAAATCAGCCAGTTGTACAGAACAACTCCGCGCAAGGAGGATTACGTAAACCCAACTACATACGAGATAACTCAGTTGGCAGAACATTACTTCGTGTGCGACAGACTCAAGTACCAGTATAGAGAACTGGCAACAAAGGCTACACAAAGTTTCCACGTGAAGATGTGCACAAATAGACCATGTCGTAAGATGGGTAGGCACGGAGATAAGGGAACCACCTAACTTCCACGAAATAAATGACCTAGAAACATTTTTGGCACAATACGAATATGGAGTTGTAGAGAATCATAGACTCTTAGAACTTGATATAACAATCAAGACCACACCTACAAGATGGTGGGGTGCACACAAAGAAACAATCACAAATTAGTACCAATGTAAGAGGTTACTGTGCATAAGGTTTGGAGCAGAACAAAAAGACAACAAGCAACAACAGATGTATGATGGACAAGGGGCACGAACAGAACACTTAGAGAAGTGAATAACATTGTGGAAAATGACACTCCCCGAGGAATGGCCTCATCATTTCATACACACTCTAGAGTGCATACCAGTGAAATGGTACACAGACCAGGAACTGCGACCTAGATGACATTGCAACAGAATTGTACAGTCACTTTCTCATTCGAGCATGAGAACCCCAACATAGATGCAACTCTTAAATAGATAAAAGGTGTGATATTTATAAAGGAACTAGAAGTCTAACTCATAACATAAGAACAACAGCATAACAAACGGACAGTCAAAGAACTGTTGTCATGTTACCATGTGCACGGGGATGCACCCAAGGAAGAAGATCTATGCGATATTCAGATTGAGGAAGCGGAAGGAGAAAGAGAAGTGGAGGTTCCACCAATAGAATCATAATTTATTGTTGCGCCAATCAAGGTAAAGAAAGTCAACATTGGGTCAGTTAAGAATCCAAAAATGGCCAACATTGGAGATTACTGGGATGAGCAAACAGTAGAAATCATAACATAGTTACTGCACGCATCACGAGTACAGTGACCTATTTCCCACAACATTTATAGAGATGAAGGGTATAGTAGGAGAGCTAGGAGAAATGAATATACCACTCAGACCTGAAGCGAGACCGATCAGACAATGACCATACAGACTGGATCCAATATATAAGAAGAAAGTTAAAGCTGAGATCGATAGGATGCTCGAAGCCAAAATCATAGAACCAGTGGAATAATCAGAATGGATAATCCTGATGATAGTTCAGGAAAAAAAACAAGGAGGGATAATAATATGCGTCGACTTGAGGAAGTTGAATGATGCATGTCTACATGACTCGTTCCCTACACCTTTCACAGATGAAGTGTTGGAAAACGTAGAAGGACACGAAGCTTACTCATTCACTGATGGATTCTCGGGCTACCATCAGATCAATATTGCACAGGAAGACAGATATAAGACCACGTTCACTATAGAATGGGGATCTTACCAATACATCATCATGTCGTTTGGACTGAAGAATGCACCAGCAATATTTTCCAGAGTAGTTATCATCACGTTTAAGGAATTCATCCACCAGTTTCTCGAGGTATACTTGGACGATTGGACAGTCTATAGGTTTTTGAAAGACCATGTAGAGGTCTTATGACTGATGTTAGAAAGATGTAGGCAGTGCCAGATATCATTAAACATAAAGAAATGCATATTTGGAACAATGTTTGGGATACTATTGGGCCATATAGTATGTAAACAAGGGTTATTAGTAGATCCTGCAAAGATTGCAGTAATTGTTAACTTACCACCACCGAAAACAATCTGTCATCTAAGAGCGGCAATGGGACACACAGGATATTATAGAAAGTTCATCAAAGGATACACGCAGATTATTGCGCCAATGGAAAAATTATTAATAAAATATACAAATTTTTAGTGGAACGACGAGTGTCAACACGGTCTGGATGCACTAAAGGAAAAGATTGTCACCACGCCAATATTGGTATTTCCATACTGGGAAAAGACATTTCACGTGCATGTAGATGCATCAGCCATAGCACTTGGAGCTATCTTGGCACAGCCGGGAGCAGGAGACCTGGATCACCCTATAGCATTTGCAAGCCGAAAGTTATTAGAATCAGAATAGAACTATAACACTACAGAGAGGGAAGGCCTAGCTATGGTCTACGCACTACATAAGTTTAGACGTTACTTATTAGGAAAACACTTTAAAATGTTCATAGATCACTCAACCCTGAAATACCTAGTCAACAAGCCAATGTTGGGGGGGAGAATATGTTGATGGTTACTTTTGTTTCAAGAATTTGATTTTGAAGTAACAGTCAAGATAAGAAAATTGAATGCAGGACCTGACCACCTGTTATGGGTCACAAACAGAGACGAACCTATGAATTTACAGGCAAAAATTCTGGACGCACAATTATTTTCATTCCAGATCGCTGACAATTACTTTGCAGATATCATTCAGTACTTGAGCACAGATAGTGCACCGGAAGAATAAAACACTGTGCAGAAGAAAAACCTGGTAATCTAGGTTGTAGACTATCAACCGATCGCAGGACACTTATACAAAATGGGTGAAGATAACATCTTTCGAAGATATGTGTTAGAGCATGAAATACCAAGAGTCTTAACAGAATCCCATGAGGGAATAGTAGGAGGAAATTATGCAAGAAAAGCTACCACACATAATTTATTGCGTGCAGGACTATGGTGGTCGACCATTTACAGAGACTCGAAGGAGTACTGCCAAAGATGCGATGTCTGTCAAAGAGTTGGTAAACCCAACAGAAGGGAAGAGATGTCACTATGACCACCGGTAACATTGCAGGCATTCGATAAGTGGGAAATAGACTTTGTCGGACCAATCAACCCACCAGCAAAAAGAACAGGATCAAGGTACATCATCACCACGATGGAGTTCTTAACAAGATGCGGGAAAGAAAAACTAGTGAAGGATTGCAGCGCAGAAACAATAACACACTTTCTATTTGAACAAGTAATCACTCGATTTGGATGCCCAAGAGTCTTGATGAGTAATCAAGGCATGCACTTCATTAACATCACTATCAATGCTATGACTGAAGAGTTTGAAGTCCATCATCAAAAGAGCACACCATATCACCCACAGGAAAATGGCACAGTAGAATCATTTAACAAAATCCTTGAGAATGTGCTAACAAAGATCTATAATGTCAACAGAGGTGATTGGGACCTCAAAGTGCCAGCAGTATTATGGGCCTACAGGAATACGTGCAAGAAGTTGATAGGGTACATGCCATTTAAACTGATATATGGCCAAGAAGTCGTACTGCCATTAGAATTCCTGGTACCCAGTCTGCGCGTAGCAACAATTACACACATGACAAAATGAGACACAGTACAGGAGAGACTAAACCATTTGATGACCATGGAGGAAGATCGGATCTTAGCAGGGTTCCACCAACAAGTTCAGAAAGAAAGGGACAAATCTTGTCATGATAGACACATCAAGAAGAAAACTTTCAAGGAATGAGATCTAGTATTATTGTATGACAACAAATCATTTCAACACCCAGGAAAGCTCAAAATGCATTGGTTAGGACCTATGAAGTAAAAACTATCACATATGGAGGATATGTACAATTAAAAGACTTATCAGTAACTTAGAGGAATTATCAACGAAAGTTGAATGAAGTTGTACAAGGAAAGTCGACCACCCACCGCACAGTAAAAAAAAAAAAACAGTATATTAAACTGTACCAATAGAGGCACAGTGTGCTGAAAGAAAAAGGAGCACGCACACTTAGGAATACAAGTCCGGCGAGGACAACACCAATGACTAGGTCATAATGGAAACAAGAGGGAAAAGGAAAGACAACAAAAGCAGTATGAAACAACAAAGTTATGCGAAATTGAATGTCGGAAAGGACCAACGGGACGTCGCATTAATCGCACTAACAGGAAATAGCAAGGGAGAGTAATGGCAAGTACAAAGGAACCAGAGGTGCATTGAATCAACAATAAAGGTAGCATCTTCGACAATCTTCATGCGATGCCCATACAAAACACACAGGAGCAAACAAGTTATTGCAAAACTGGAAAATATAGAGAGAGAGAAAGCATAAGGAGTGTAGAGTAGAGCCCACAGAGGTTACAGAGACTATTAAACTCAGCAAACGATCGACATTCATCACCATGGCACCACCAAAGCAAGAAAAAACAAGACAAACCGCAAACAAACCCAGAGTTAGAACTAGGGAATAGTACAATTGGAATAATGTGAACAATAGCTGTCAGAGATCGTCAATGTTGACAAAATCCCATCACCAGATACAACACCAGTGAAACCCACTCTTGTGATGGTAGAAACCCAACAGCCAACACCGAAGGGCAGGAATGTAGAGATGTAGGTAGAGGCACAGGATCAACAGAACCAAGACGTAGAAACCCTGAAGGAGGCAGAACCAGAGAACACTGAAGCAACTCCGAGAGTCAATGGAACGACGATGAATCAGGAAGTAGCAGTCAAACCATACGAGTCTCAAACAACTGTGTCAGACCACCCACTGGAAGGAACAATATAAGATATCACAGGCTGGCTAGAATGGTATTCTGAAGTATAAACAGTGGCCACTCGAACCTCGAGCTAGCCACTACCGATGTAAGACAAGGAGCAGGTACCTAGATCACCTCGCAAGCAACCCGTCGCAACCCTCATTTTACCATGTATACCAGATGGGGTACGGGTGGAATCATACTTGTTAGGTCATATCGAGAAGCTCAAATACCTATACCATGATGTAACAGAGACATACAAGTTCCCGGAATTCGCAAAGAGAGTATACTTACAGACTATGCGAGTGAATGTAGTTGGGGAACCAATTGATCAACCACTCTAGTGAGCAACAGGATTGGAGAAAACAAGGGTTTTAGGCATGCTATATCTACCACACTTTGGTAGAGGGCAATACGCAAACAATTGTGTCAAATAACTGATGGTAGTCACACATGGCGGGGATATATGGTTGGACAAGCTCGTCTCGATAGATGTAGAGCTCATTGCGCACATTACAGGGTTTCCATCCTAGGGCATGGATCCGGCCAATTTCTCGACGATAAAACAAAGGAGAAAGAACTCGCAGAGGAGATGAAGAAGAAATATGGCACTGCCAAGGGGATGCAAGGAATCATCATCAAAAGGATCAATGATGCTGCCACACAAATGGCTACAAAAATCTTGGCCTGCAAGTTGCTGAGAAAATGTCGTAGGGAGGAAGTTTCGGATGGGGTTGTCGTAGTTGCAACTCAGTGTGTCAAGGGAACCATAGTTAGTTGGGCACCCTATCTGTTGAACTTGTTTTTGGATGACTTCAAGGATGCGCAGGATCTAGGAACAAAATTTGACTACTCATGGCTACTTATGTTGATAACTATCATGGGATGGAAGGAACCAAGTTACACATTCTTCGGCACTAGACCCAATTCGAATTGTGGAGCGAGGTATTTATCACTTGGCGTTGCATTGGATGCTAAGCATAAGAAAACAAATGCATCTGTATTCGAAGGATACCTTCGATACCTGTAGGATGCCATCTCCAACATGTGGAGAATAACACCATAGGTTGTTGCATAGTATCGGGACATCGCCAACTTCAAGGTCACACGACATGCAATGTGGATATAGGCGTGGAAGGACCCCAATAAGAAGTGGCTACAAATGCATTATTGCATCATGGAGGGCGACATCAACATGGTTATCTGGGGTTAGGAGGATGACTGGAAGATTCCAGTCCTCAACCAAGAAATACATACAAATACAACAGAAGAGGAGGCAGGGAAGGAAGAAACACAACCTCAAGAATTCCTAGTGCCCAAGAAATGGAGGATGGGCCAGACAAAAACAAAGAATAAAAATGAAGGGACAACTAAGATAGGGACCCAGACGGGGAAGAAGAATAATATGTAGCCATCCCAAGAACAACATAAATAGGCCGAGGAAACATAGAGGACTACACCAAGTCTCAAGTCACAGGAACCAGGCTTGAACAAGAGACTAGCCACTCAGACAGGAGGAACGCACAAGAAGATGAAGGCACAATGAACACCTCAGGATTACACGATCATCGAGGATGATGCAGAGATGATAGCTCGAATGGTTCAGGATTGTATATCTGATATTTTGACAATGTTGTGCACCATAGGGACATAATTCAAGAGGAGTTGATAGACATGCAACAGTTCCTCAAGAAGATCGGGGAAGCGTAGGAAATAGGCAGCAACAAAGGAACAGGGTAGTCAACATCACAGACAAAAGAGGAATATGAAGTAAGGGAGCAGGATACAGTCCACACAATACCACAGTCGAGTGAAACATTCCACATTACACCCAGTATGTTGCGCATGGATGAGATTGTGGGGAAAACACACCTAGAGGACTTATCTCAAATTCAACTGGTATTGTCGTGGATACCATCCAAATCGCTACACAAATTACAGGTAATTGTTACCCAAGAGGTACAGTCTTGTGCACGCATAGACTTAGCCGAATTGCAGCATGCAATGGAAAAGAGGGACACGCTGGAAATAAAATTTGAGCAGGCTAAGTTTGAGACCCAAGAGGAGAGGGAGTGCGCGAATGTAACGGAACGAAAAGTGGCAGGAAGTTACGCGAAGATTCCAAATACCACGTAGAGGGATGAACTCATAGCAGTAGAGAAGATTGATCATATTGTTCAGGCAATCGATCAATATCAGAAGGAGATTGAGAATCTCCATGAGTAGCTCACACCCACCACTCCACCATCAGTAAGGGAACAAAGGAAGCAGGAGGAAACAACACAGCTGCAAGAGATAGAACAACAGGTCATCACAACAGCTTACTTGTTCAAGAAAGAAACACAAGTCTAGACAAAGTTAGAGGAGGATCAACAAGTCCAGAGGTGGGACAAGGAAGAAGAGAGGAAAAGCGCAGCTATCCAAGACCTCAAGCAGAGGTAGAAGACAATGCCTATCATGAAGTGTGTCAAAGGGGCATAGGATATGAGGAAACTGCAAGCAGAACTCACCACTATGCAAACACTGAAAAAGGAGTGTCAGGATCAAATGGAACCGCTTCAAGATCGGGTAGCAGAAGTCCTTGCACAGGAAAAGGAAGCCAATATACATATAGCATAGACCTAGGTAGAGTGCGCATAATTGATCAGTGATGAAATTACAGTCTAGATAGTAGACACACTCAAGAAGAAAATCGCGCAGGCGCAAACACAAGTAGTAGAGCTCAAGGAAAATTTACAAGCGATCACTAAGGAGATCGAAGAAGCGCACAAAGGTTAGGTGTCTCAGGACGAGCCACATGTCAATGTTGGGGGCCTATTGGAAGCAGGCCAAAAAAGAAAGAAAGACAGTTTTGGGAAAGAAGGAATGCACAAGGAAAACGACAACTAGAAGGAAGAAAAACACACATGCATGCATGGAAGACCTAACGACGGTAGGGTTAGGGTTTTGGTAATGTATTGTAATGGTTGAAGAGCCAAAAACATATAAATAGAGATACCTAGATCTCAGAGAAAAAGAGTCATTATCATAGAGAGAATTATTGCAGCGAGTCGAGAGGTGATATTTTTTTGTATGACCCACTTTTGTAAGCTATTGATCTAGAGGGGACAGGGGAGGGTAAATATTGAGGGTTAGATCATAGGTTGAGGAGCCTGGTGCGATCTAGTCTGCCTCATATTAGATCTTACCCACAGAGAAGAGTTGTAAAGGGCACGACGTTGTAGCTGAGAATTACTATAATAAAAGAGAGAAGATCCAGATATTTGTGGACATAGCCCAGGAGGAGGTGAACCACGGTAAAACCTGTGTTATGTGATTGAAAGCATGTGTTTCCTCATCGTCTTCAAGTAATTATTTCTATGCTGGATGAATGTGTTATTATATTTCCTACATAATCGTGATAACAATGCATTGTGTTTACAAGTATAATAGAACTTTCAGTATACAAATGTCAGATCTCAAACTCAATCCCAAGCCGCAAACATCTAAGTATTGAAGCCACCCATTAAGATTATCTCGGGTGAGACTGCGTAGTGCATCTTGCACGATGCGTTTCCTTCTGGTTTACCATGAGGGTCGATAGTTTTAGAGGCTTTGTAGGAAACCCGAACAGACATGAAACCTGGGTCACTCAATACAAACTCAGACAAATATTAACACAAGTAACCAACAAGATGTTAGGGATGCTTTGGGTGATGGGGATTTTAAAGGGAATGACCTTGCATGGTCGCGGGGTTTGGGGTATGAATTATCTCCTATCAAAACTAGGAGTGCCCACAAAAAGGCGGGGACCAACAATTCTTTTTCTGCAATCCCGATTTCTTCTAACATCGATCATGGGGCGCTTAGAGGCATGAAAGCCCTTGCAAGGGATAATTCATGATCCTGCTCTCTCTCAATATCAAAGGGGTGAGACAAAATTACAGTCCAGATAGTAAACACACTCAAGAAGAAAACCGTGCAGGTTCAAACGCGAGCAGTAGAGCTCAAGAAAAATTTCCAAGCGATCACCAAGGAGATCAAAGAAGTGCACAAAGGTTAGTTGTCTCGAGACGAGCCGCATGTCAGTGTTGGGGGCCTATTGGAAGCAGGCCAAAGCAGAAATAAAGACGGTTTTGGGAAAGAAGGCATGCACAAGGAAAGCGACAACTAGAAGGAAGAACAACACACATGCATGCATGGAAGACCTAACAATGGTAGGGTTAGGGTTTTGGTAATGTATTGTAATGGCTGAAGAGCCAAAAACATATAAATAGAGATACCTAGATCTCAGAGAAAAAGAGTCATTATCATAGAGACAATTATTGTAGCAAGTCGAGAGGTGATATTTTGTTGTATGACCTACTTTTGTAAGCTGTTGATCTAGAGGGGACTGGGGAGGGTAAATATTGAGGGTTAGATTGTAGGCTGAGGATCCTGGTGTGATCTAGTCTGCCTCATATTAGATCTTACCCACCGAGAAGAGTTGTAAAGTGCACGGCGTTGTAGCTGAGAATTACTATAATAAAAGAGAGAAGAGCCATATATTTGTGGACGTAGCCCAGGAGGGGGTGAACCACAGTAAACCTTGTGTTATGTGATTGAATGCATGTGTTTCCTTATCGTCTTCAAGTAATTATTTCTATGTTGGATGAATTTGTTATTATATTTCCTGCATAATCATGATAACAGTGCATTGTGTTTACAAGTATAATAGAACTTTTAGTATACAATTTTCAGATCTCAAACTCAATCCCAGGCTGCAAACACCTAAGTATTGCAACCTCCCATTAAGATTATCTTGGGTGATACTACGCAGTGCATCTTGCACGCTGTGTTTCCTTCTGGTTTACCGGGAGGGTCAATAGTGTTAGAAGCTTTGTAGGAAACCCGAACAGACATGAACCCTGGGTCACTCAATACAAACTCAGACAGATATTAACACAAGTAACCAACAAGATGTTAGGGTTGCTTTGGGTGATGGAGATTTTAAAGGGAATGAACCTACGTGGTCGCGGGGTTTGGGGTATGAATTATCTCCTATCAAAACTAGGAGTGCCCGCAAAAGGGCGGGGACCAACAATTCTTTTTCTGCAATCCAGATTTCTTCTAACATCCATCATGGGGCGCTTACAGGCATGGAATCCCTTGCAAGGGATAAATCATGATCCTACTCTCTCTCAATATCAAAGGGGTTGGAGGACCCCTAAAATGGCCTCCTTGCGAAGACTTATCTCTAAAACTACTCCTAATATAATCTTCCTACAAGAAACTTTGGTGGTTGCGGAAAAGGCAAGAAACTTTATGTATACTCTCAGACCTGAGTCGATGATATGTGCAGTAAGTTTTGTGGGAAATTCTGGTGGTCTCTTGGTGTCTTGGGATCCAAAATTCTTTGATTTAGTGCCTTTCCTAAGCTACGGTGGTATTTTTTTGTCAGGTTCAAGCTTAAAGGATAAAATGAAGGTTTCCTTTCTGAATGTTTATGGCCCCTGTCAATATCGAAATATTTCCGGGAAAAAGTGGACGATAGGGGATTGTTAGCTCATGATGATCTGATAATGGCAGGAGATATGAATTTCATGACAAACTCAAAGGAGGTTTGGGGGACGACAGCTTTGGTTGACTCACTAGTGGTATTTTTTAAGGATATTTTTATAAAAAGTAAGCTAGTGGAGATTGTCCCTGTCGAGGTGGTTCCTACATGCGTAATGGCAGGTCCGGATTTGATGGAATTTCTAAAAGGCTAGATAGAATCTATGTTTCAGAGTATCTTATCACGTCATCGATGAGATAAAGAACATGGGTAGAATATCCCTATATTTTGTATCATTCTCCAGTACTTCTTCAACTAGGCTCTGGAATGTCGGCAGTTGCACATCCTTTCAAACTAAATCCAACATGGTTGCATGAAGAATCCTTTTCCAATATGGTTCGAGAAGTTTGGAATGATTTATAGTTACAACAAGTATTAGGATATCAAAGGAGATTATTAGAGAGACCTGCATTTCTAAAATCTCGAGTTAAATCCTGGTCTACGAAAAAATGTTACAGGACCAAATAGACCTGGATAAGATTGAAGAAGATTTAATTGATCTCTATAATCATAAGACTCAAGGCTTACACAACACTGATTATGAACAACTTATGATGTTACTTGAGGAAGAGCATAAAAAACTCCTGATGGATGAGGAAGAGCGATGGTGACAAAAGAGTAGGGCTATATGGATTAAAAGTGGAGATAAAAAAAGCCCCCGAGGGGGGCAGCTCAACTGGAAAGTGCCGTGAAAATGAAGTTCCATGAGGTTTCGAGTTCAACTCTGTTATAACCCTAAATTGCACTATTCCTGCTTACCTGGCATCAGGCCTACTCATGCCTCTTCCTAGCCAAAGGCATGCTGAGCAATTCCTCAAAAAACCACTTAAAACAAGTAACCCGCGCCCTAACTTCTCACTGGGCGCGGGCATCCGCTTGCTGTCCTCATACTGAACGCGGGCATCCGCGGGCTAACCCAAAACAGCCCGCGGGTACCTAACAAAGCAAAAAATCAGGAAAGTTTCCGCCGGGACACAAGGCTTTTTGTCATTTAACTGGAACTCCGAGCCATGCATGGCCGAGAGTTCGCCAAAAACCCTAGCTCTTTCTAGCCTATAAAAGAAGGGGTAGGGGTACTATTCAAAAGAGGGAAAATCATAGCAAAGAAACTCTGCCAAATTGCCAAGCCAGTTTTGTCCCAACCCTTTAGCCTTGCCTCAAGCTCTAGGAGAAACT
>SNQJ01S0071314.1:34103-72455 GCA_010110895.2 Picea sitchensis | reverse complement strand
TCACTCCCCCGCATGGAAGAGTGTACATAATTCTGGGGTGTAAATACTTCATGGGGTATAAACACGGCTGAAAGCAAGGACCTCTGAATCAGGAAGATAATTAGGCTCCACAACCAACAGGGATCCCCTCACAGTGCATGTAGTGGGGGATTTGTCTGAACTTATGTTAGGAAAAACCCAACCTCTTAAATATGGCGACCTAGGAAACCCTACAGTCACTGCCAAAATTGGACAGACATCTATCCCCCATGTGTCAGTCGACTTAGGGGTGGAAATTAACATCATGCCAATAGAAACTACATATTTACTGCAACTTAGAACACAAGTCCTACCTACTCCTACAGTTCTCAAATTAGTTGATCGTTATACCATTAGACCAGAAGGATTAATAGATGATTTAGTCATTTCCATGGATTCATGGGAGTATCCTGCTAATTTTGTCATTTTGCAACCTAAAACTCGTCTGGGGGACCACCCTCTAATTCTGGGAAGACCATGGTTAGATACAACTGATTCTTTCATTGGTTGTAGATCTGGTTCCATGACCATATCTGATGGTTATAACACAAAAAAGTTGACCCTGTATCCTCATGCTACACCTAGTGCCGAACCTGAAAATTCTTTATGGATGGACATTGAGGATGAAAGTGCTATGCCTGTGTTAACCATAGGAAAATCCCTAAGTTTCAAAGATGAGACAGAGGACGAATTAATCAACTTCTTTATCTGTGTCTCCTCTGCTGTTACACGGAACACACACCACCAATTGATTAGAGTCTTTGACCCCATCGTCCAGGAAGACATGAGCTCAGAAATGTTCTCAGAAACCACTAAAAATCAAAATGATTCAGCTGTAACAACAACCGTTGTAACAAACAATGTTGTAACAAGTTACAACAGAAGATGAAACAACTAAATTGTTTCTTAAAGTCAGTTCCAAGAGCACCGCTGTAGAGATTGAACCTGGAAAAACCCTGAACATCAATTCCGATCTATCCACTGCTGAAACTCACCGATTGATGAAATTATTGATTGAACATAAAGAATCATTTTCCTGGGATTACATGGATATGAAAGGCATTTCCTATGAAATATGTACCCACCATATATACATTAAAGAAGAATGCCGACCCATTTGCCGACCCCAAAGGAGGATGAATTCAAACCTTAAATAAATTGTTAAAGAGGAACTACAGAAACTTCTCAATGCTGATTTCATTTACCCTATATCAGACAGCGAGTGGGTCTCAACATTGGTTATTGTTCCTAAAAGGAATGGAAAATGGAGATTCTATGTAGACTATAGAGCCCTTAATAAAGCCATGTAGAAGGATCATTTCCCTATTCCATTTATTGATCAGGTTCTAGATAACCTAGTTGGGAAAAAGTTTTTCTCTTTCTTAGATGGATTCAATGGCTATAACCAAATAAAAATTGCTCCACAGGACCAAGATAAGACCACTTTTACCATCCCTTGGGGTACATTTTCTTACAAGGTTCTCCCATTTGTCTTGTCTAATGCACTATCCACCTTCTAGATAGTTGTAATTGGTATTTTTTCTGATATGGTGAATGATTGTATGGACATATTCATGGATGAATTTACACCTTATGGCATTGATTTCAATGAAGCCTTGGATAATCTGGAAAAAGTGATCAAAATATGTATACAGTATCATCTTTATTTAAGTATAGAAAAGTGCCATATGATGATGAGCAAAGGAGTAGTGTTGGGACACTTCATTTCCTATGCAAGAATTTAGGTAGATCCGGCCAAAATCCAGGTAATTTTGGATATTCCAACTCTGTCAACTCAGAAAGAGGTAAGAAGTTGTTTAGGGTATGCTGTCTATTATAGAAGATTCATTAAAAAGAATTCCAGACTGGCTTCCCCCTTTTTTTTTCTATTAACAAAAGATGTTGACTTTCGTTGGACTGACAACTGTGAATTGTATTTTACAGATCTAAAACAAAAATTGTCCACAACTCCCATTTTGAGAGGGCCCAATTGGGCTCTTCCGTTTCACATTTCTTCAGATGCCTCAGATACTGCAATCGGTCTAGTACTAGGGAAACATGAAGACAAAGAGCCCTATGATATCTATTATATCAACAAGAACATGGCTCCTACTGAATTAAATTATACAGTTACTAAAAGAGAATTCTTAGCAATAGTTTATGCAATCAATAAATTCAGGCATTACATCACTAGATATCCTACTTTTATTCATATTGATCATACAACAATTAAATATCTGATGAATAAACCTATCACTAATGCTCGAGTAACAAGATGGTTGTTACTACTACAAGAATTTGACATCACTATAGTAGATAGACCAGGAAAAGAAAATGTGGTTGTTGATTTTCTCTCAAGATTACATATAAATGATGATAATTTACTTGTTAATGATTCCTTTCCAGATGAACATTTGTTTGCAGTATCTGCTCACTCACCTTGGTATGCAGACATTGATAATTATTTGGTTGCAGGGAAGCTACCTCCCCATTTATCTCCTCGAGAAAGAAGGAAGATTATTTAGAAGAGTGCTCGGTATAGTTGGATAGGAGGATACTTTTTCTACATAGTCCTGGATCAGGAAATCAGGATATGTGTAAGGGATGATGAAGTGTATGATCTGTTGAAGGCTTGCCATGATGGCCCTTGTGGGGGTATTTTTGCTGATAAAAGAACTGGGCATAAAATTTTAAGGATGTGCTATTTTTGGCCCACCATATTTCAAGATGCCAAGAAATACGTTTAAACTTGCGACAATTGCCAATGAATGGGTCAACCAAATCATAGGGATGAGATGCCTCTCCAACCTTATGTAGTGTTAGAGCCTTTTGAGATATGGGCCATGGATTTTATAAGTCCCATTAACCCACCTTCTAATAAAAAAGTATATATATTGGTCTATACAGATTACATGACCAAGTGGGTTGAGGCAAAAGCACTCATTAGGGCCTCAGAAGAATCTGTCTTAGCATTTTTGTTCAAAGATATCTTTGTTAGGTTTGGAGTTCCCAGAGAATTAATAATTGATGGAGGACCCCCTTTCACATCACATAAACTTGAAGTCCTACTCAGTAAATATCATGTTTTACATAGAATAGCTTCTCCATACCATCCACAAGGCAATGGCCAGGTGGAAAGTACCAACAAAGTTATCGAAGCCATTCTTACTAAAACAGTGAAAGAACAACATCAGGATTGGATAGATAGATTGCATGAAGCTCTATGGGCTTACCAAACTACTTGGAGAAACACAACTAGTTTTTCTCCTTACGAGCTGGTATATGGAAAACCCCTTGTTTTTCCCATTGAATTTGAAATCAAAACCTTAAGAACTGCATCAGCAGTCAACCTTGACTTGACTATGGAACAGAAGGCCAGACTGCAGCAGCTCAATGAGCTTGATGAAAATATTTTAGATTTTATTCATCAAACCTCGGTGATTCAACAACAAAGAACAAAATGGCATGACCAAGTCATGAAGAAGAAATTATTCCAGAAAGGAGATTGAGCTATGTTGTATGATTCGCGCTTTAAAGAATTTCAGGGTAAGTTGTGTACATGATGGCTAGAACCTTATGAGGTAGACACTTTTTTTCCCAATGGGACAGTCAGGTTTATCACTATTGATAGATCTGATACACATTTATATGCAAATGGTCATCACCTACGCCTGTATCAGCGTCCACTATCCAAGGCAGAATTCAAATCTAGATGTTCAGCCGATACAAGTTATCAATTCTTAAAAGGAATGGAGTTGGCTCCTTCCCTTTCTCAACCTTAGGACTTATTTTTCTCAGACCTTGTATATAAATAAACTTGACAAATTTAAATTTCTCTGTTTTTGTTTGATTGTGTTTACTATGCTAATAAATTCAGCCTTGAAGGGTATTAGGCAATTTTTGTGTGTGCAGGTGAATTGATGAACAACAGGGATGAATACAGAGAAGGCGACAAACGATTAGTTGATGGAAGTTGAAAAACTTCCTAAAAACTAAGTGATGCAGCGTTCGGCTGATTTTCCTGTTGTTACACCCTTTTCCGACAACTTGATCGATTTCCATGTTGTTACACCCATTTCAGACAAATTGGATGATTTCCTACTGTTACACCCTTTTCCGACAAATTGGCTGATTTCCATGTTGTTACACCCATTTCAGAAAAATTGGTTGATTTCTTGTTGTTACACCCTTTTCCGACAAATTGGCCAATTTTCCTGTTGTTACACCCTTTTCTGACAAATTGGTCGATTTCCTGCTGTTACACCCTTTTCCAATAAGTTGGTCAATTTTCCTGCTATTACACCCTTTTCAGACAAATTGGTCGATTTCTTCCTGTTACACCCTTTTCCAATAAGTTGGCCAATTTCCCTATTGTTACACCATGGTCACTTTTCACGTGGTTACACCATTTTTTTTTCGACCATCTCATTTGTTGTTACACCTACCTCTGCCATTTTGGACGAAGTACTTGCTGATACATTGATCGTTGTTATTCTTTCTTGCCACTTCACTCTTTCATTTTCGCATTTCTTCCAAATAGTGCTACTCCAACTCTACACTCTTTACATGCTACGGCACCACTTATTTGTTCATACTGCAGCTATCTTTTTCTACCTTCTCTAAGAGAAAGTGTTGTTTCATCATTACTTGACTTCACATACAGTGACTTCCAACTGATTATCTCCATAAAGGACTCCATATCTTCTCCAGTTGTCATATCATCATTTATCACACTATCCTTCATCATGTCATCTATTTCATGAAAATTAGATGGCGGTTGGATAGCGTGATCACTCTGAAATAAAGTTATGTGCAATAAGATATGAGGTACGTGACTAATCCTACGTGTTAAAGTAATGAATATATAAAATCACGCTTTCCCATTTTCTCACCACTTGTGCTAAATTGATCCACCTGGAGCCAATTTGATTAGTTGGGTGGGGGGAATCCAAATCTAGCCGTCCAAACAGTATTTTATACTCACCTTCACCACCTTTTCGACCACACTTATTTTTTTGTTGAGACACTGTATTCTACATGCAAACCATGTTCGAACCAGTTGCGTTTATGGTTTAGGTGCTAGTCTCTCCTCCTACGTGCCTATTAGACTCTCAAGCTAACATCATGGGAGGATCAGTTGTGAGGTATGAGCCTGAAAATTTGGACACTTTGCAATTAGATCAAGAGGTCTACCAAATATTTCTCTAGGCCGACTGGATATTGTATTTTAAGAAGCTGCAGGGATTTAATGAGGATGAGGTATTGGAGTTTAGTCAAAATCTCACCGACGGATATTCAATAGTGAATGGGGTAAGGATTCTAGTCTCAGAAGAAAGAATTGTTGTTGTCACAGGGTTGCCAACAATAGGAGACCGGTGGTTTAACCAAAAAACACATCTTCCAGATGCTCAGAAAGCTTTCCTCGCCAATAATGAGAAAATTCGGACAAAAGGCCAAGGTGCGGATGTCAATTCCTTACCAAATCCATGGGGGAAAGTTGCAGAGTTCGTCAAAAGGTTCATTACTTGCGAAGGTAGGTACCAAGTTGTTTATTTTTCTGATTTCATCTTATTATCACATCTACGACATCATAAATTCATAAACATTCCTTACTTTCTCCTCCATTCATTGAAAAACATGGCTCATTTTGTAAAAAAATCCAAAAACCCCAAGAACTTCCTTTCTAATCACAGACTCATCAGACTATTAATTCAAAAAGGTATGGTCATTTCCAATAACCCATTACCTGTTGTAGCAGACTAGACACCTTCTATACCTATAGATTGTTGGCAAATTCAGTGGACAGAATGCAGTGAATGCTTGTCATTGATGACAACAGTGAGGATGGCAGAATAAGAGATTTGAAGAGGATGGCAGAATAAGAAATTTGAATGTAAAGATCAGGAGGAACAGCAAGGAAGAAGATGCCCACAAAATCTCGAGATACAGAAGTTTGCTGAGAAGAAGGAAGATGGTGACCGTTGGATCCCATCCAAATTTCCCGAAAGGTCGACAACCGTCAGATCTGCAGAAGTTGCGAGGGAGATAAGCCATCAGAGATTCAGGGATCGGGATTTCAATATGCAAAGTTCACTCGACAACGAAATAAGCCATCAGAGATTCAGGGATCGGGATTTCAAAATGCAAAGTTCACTCCACAACGAAACCCTGAAGTTCCGCGATATGCGATTTCACGATTAAATCGCAACCATTAAAAGCAAGTTTGAGATATGGACTGCTGATTTTGCTCATCGGAGAATCGAAAATCAGAGTTTCACGAAATCCGCGGAATAAAACCCGAACGCGATATGCTATTTCGCGATTTGATCACTGCTAAATCAAGTAGGATCCGATCACTATCATTCAGATGGACATCGCGGCGCATGAGGCCTCCATCTGAATTTCGGGATCGATTTCATAATGCAAAGAACACAATGTAACGAAAACCCCAATTTCGCATTACAACTCAATCGAATCAACCGGCCGAGAAACATGTGATCTAGACCGCCGATCTAATTCACGACATTAAATACCCACGCCGTTTAGGGACACGCGGCACAACCAGTGAATGACAGGTGACAGGCAGATCTAACACTTAAGGCACATACAATTAATGAATCGTAGTGTGACACGCGGAGCAGGATCTTACCGCGCCAAATCACGCGGTGACGCCGCCAGAGGCATCGATGAACGAGACTTTGATATGTCAAGAACAATAATCGGCAATGTAAACTCCGAAATCGTGACATGCGATTTTGCGATGTAAGTACATTCGTTGGATTAAGAATGAGATCCGGACCGCTGGACTTCCATCATCGAAATCGATCTGAATCCCGAGGTACGTGTATAGTGACATCAAAACCGAAACCCTCGGCGAGAGGTTTGATCGGCGGGTCATGTAACACGGGTCTCATAGCCAAGGCCTATAGCCAGCGTGGCTACCGCATGGAAAGGGCGATCGGTAATCGGATTGAGGTGAGAAATTGACATCGAAGTGCTAAACCTCAAACTCGACGAGAGGTATGGTGATACATACGATGACATGGTCACATGGACCATTGCAGCCGTATACAAAGCTCTAACCTGAGAACATGTGCATATCGACAAAGAGAATGCCGAATTCGCGATGAGAGGAAACTCGCATGGGATCCGGAACTGGTTGGATCAAGCATTGATCTGAGGGTTGTTGTTACCCGCCACATTTATCGCCATGAATCCGTTGGCGGAAACAATCATGATGACGACTACATGCCGCTTGCCAAGACATATGTCCTTGATTTCTATAGGAAGGGGAAGAGGAATCAAGTAAGGAATTGTGTATAAATGAAAATGAGGAAGATCAATCTCGATTGGTCGTTCTGGAATGGAAAAAGAACTAAACATTAGAGAGGAGAGGAGAAGATGCTAAGCATGAAATTTAATGACGTGCGTGAGCAAAAGAAGAGTCAATGATTTAAGAATATGATGTAGAGTAAACCTGTTGAAGAAGAGAAATCATGTAATGGAATGGCGACCAGAATTAAAGAACCAAGAAAGACTCGTAAGAATTGATTTATCCAGAAGTTTGAGTCTTGCATTAACCATATTTGAAGGTGGTTGGGAGGTGTCGGAGAACTGGTTATGTCCTCGAGGTTCAAGTGGAGCTTGAACACAAGAAGTTGAAGCTCCCATCCGGTAGCGGCTGCAGAAACCGTGGTATGTGGTGGTGCTAGGAGAACAGTGTTCCTCTGCTATGCGTTGGAGCTCCGTGGTAACTGGAGAAGTTGGTGCTTCCATCCGCCATATCGGAATGAATACCGTGGAGTTGGTGCTCCTCTAGTGGGTGCTAGAGAGACCGCAGAGTTGGAGCCTCAAACAAGTTGCGCCTGAAAAACGTAGGTAGCACATTGAGTTGGTGCTCAATTAAATGATGCAAACCCAAAAGATCGCCTATCATTCTCGCCAAGAAGAAGAGGTTTCCCTTTATGGGTTTCGCGGAAAAATCGCCTCAGGTGTACCATGTGTGACGATGATCTTTACTCTTACTGTTCATATTTTGTATGTTGCTTGATAACGCTGAAGAAATATTAATAATTGTTAAGAAGGTATAAAATTGTTTAGCTTATAAACAACTGATTCACCCCCTCAGCTTGTTTTAGTATTTCCACTATGATATGCTTGACCTTCCTCGAAGTCTCCTCTCGCCTTCGCTGTAATAATTGAATACAAACCCCTACTGTCGCTGCCCTTAAGATGACCCAGAGAAGTAAACACACAACCCATGACCATCCTAGAACCAACTAGACAAGCCTTGATGAAGTTGAATTGACACGTTCTATACCTCCCCGATTTCAAAATGAGGAAATCCGCTATCACACCGAGCCATGCATCCTGTTCTTTCCACCATTACAAATGCTATTGAAAATTAACCCCCCATCCTGAAATAAAGAACCCTCGTTCTATCTCCGGGATCACCTAGAAAAGCCGCATTGCTGGCCTAATTCATCCACCATAAAGTATAGGGCAAGTCCCACTACCCTCTGTTGCACCGACAGAGCCACCTATTGCTGCAACCATTGTTCCAAGCCCTACTATCACTATCGGTATATTATCTCAGAAAAGAAAATGTCCACTCAAGGGAAAATGTCGGAAAGACCTTGACCCAATTATATCAGTAGAAACTCAAACACCTTATGTTGTTGTGACATAGAACTCTACAAATATACGTATACCAAGTTTTACTTTGTGCCCAAAACTACAAGCAACTATTCTCTCAATTCAGACTGGATGTACTCCTATAATCGTAGTGTAATCATCGACTTTGATGATTCTCAGGTAATCATATGTCAAGTAACGTATGTCCAAATCATAGCGCATCTAGGCATGTATTCTACTCTCTACTTGTGGTTGAGGAAGAACAACTGCTCCTCCTCCAAAGAATGAAGAAGAAAGTCTCTTCGCTTCTATTTACCTAGAGGAAAAAAGTTCACCAAATTTTATGGACGAAGAATGGATGGAAAGATATGAATGCTATTCCTATTCTTTGTCCATTATCCTCTATGATTGATGAAGACACTTTCACACAAGAACCACTCTCTTCCAATGAACTAAGAGTGCCAGTAGACACAGCTACAAACAATGGGACTGGTATACAATAACAAGCCAGGCAAGATGAAGTTATTCCACAAGAACTAGTTGTCCAAGATGAGACTGTTCCACAAGAACTAGTCATGATAGACCCATTTTTTACACAAGAAACAACTATTGACATTATAACTTCTCCACAAGAACCAATTACAAATAATACTGAGGATGTACCACTTACCCAACTGTTTTTCCAAATTGAGAGAAAAAATAAGGACTACGTAAAAATCCAAAATTAATCGCTGCACTAATAATAGAGAATGAAAGCCTCAAAGCAGAGTTGCATACCTTGAAATAGTAATTGGAGACAACTCGACAGAATCTAGATGGGATTACTTTGGACATCCTAGCATTGAAAAAATTTGTTATGGACAGAAACAAAGAAATCATGTTCTTTGAGTGCATAAACATTTACTTTGAGGAAGGATATAAGATAATAAAAGTGCTAATTGTTGAAGGATCAACAACTCTTTCAGTCAAGACTGAACATGAAAATACTGCTACACAAAAACCAACAAAACTGAGGATATCTCAACGTCATAAGGCAGTTGTTGGCTTACCAACAAATTTCAAACAAGAACCTTTGTTTCCCTCATGATTTGTTAGTCAAGAAACTCAAATTGATTATGTTCTTCAAGACAAAGCAATCCTCAGACATATTGTTGACACCACATATTTTCTTTTAACACAACATTTTTCCATACAGACATATCAATTTATTTTACAGCTTTTCAACGAGGAGCCAGCCTCCCCCAATCCAACCGCCAAAGCAAGGTTTGACTGATTTTAAGAGGACATGCAAATGTCTTTAGTTAAAGTACGTTAGACCCTTAAATATCCCTTTCACTCATCTTTTTCCTATTCAACCTTATCATCTCTAAGATAAAGCCTACTATAATTCATGCTAAGACCTTTTTCCCCAAGGTATGAATCATTTATCTCTCGCTTTTATATTTCCATTTACTTAGCATGTTTGATTGGTAACGCTCACATTTTTACCCATAAAATGATTCAACTAATGATCGAAATGAATAGAACAACCAAGTTTAAAGAAGATCCTTGTTGTTACACCAATTGTTACAGCTATGCACCAAACTTGGAAGTTACACATATAGCTATGCTCAATATTGAAGTTGTTGGCTGTTTTATGTTTCAACTCCCGAAGTTGTTAGCATGACTTCCGCAATGTGTACATCGCATTCTCAAGCACCTTATCATCGCAACAAATACTACTGCATCTTGAAAATTGCCAAGCACCTTACTGCTTGATGTTTCAACTTTTACAAGATTGGGTTCTAGATCTCTTGTATTAATGATATCAGAGCGAAATTTTGAGAATCGGGATCACTTTGCTATTGTCTCTAATTTTTCTAACCGAATGACTCTATATTTAAATAGAAGATCTTTTGTAATAAGTGGGGATGGTTTTTTGACTGTGAGAAAGTGAATTGAAGTAAAGCTTATTGTACACAACATTTTGGAAAATCAATAGAAGAGAAGATTGAATTTCTTTAGCAGACTATAACATATTTCCCTAAGAGCATTCAGTGAGAAGGAAAGGGCCCACCTTCCTCAAATATTACTTCATGTTTCGAATTCCCAGAATATTCTGTTTCACGGAATGTTTTATGTCACACCGTCCTTCCTGCTGTGTGGATACATAAATCTGTCCCATGAGAATTAAAAGTCAATTGTTGAACACTATTGGAGTAGAACTGCCCTCTTTTTCCTCAGATTAGATTAAAATTTTGTTTTCAAGTAGTGCTAGAAAATAAAGTGTGGATTACTTTCTGCAATAAGTAGATTTCTTTTATGCAATTAGTAAAGAACTTCTTCCTACAAAAGTAAAATACAAAGTTAGATTATTAGAGTAGGTATTCCAGAATTCTTATACATTCATCGGTTTAGATTTCAATTTGTGTTTTCCATTCTGTAGAACTCTAGCTATGTCAGCATAATTGTGTTAGTAATAATTTTTCCGCATCACAATTAGATTAGTTAAGCTCCATAATCTATCATAGACTATGCACAATTATCTTGAAATAACAGACTTCCCTAGGTTGACAATTTATATTGAACGCCTTAATTTTCTATTCATTTAGACAATTAAAGTTCCCAACATGAATATGACTTTCTTTCTGGTGCCATACTTCCTCATCTGATACATGGAGAGAATATTGATGGAATGTTTGGGATTGTGCATCACATTCTTGAAGCTTCCGTTGGTGAGTTCAATCCTTCTTTTGTCAATGACCTCAATTGGAGAGTTGTCCCCCATCATAATAGGAGAATATTTAAATGAATCCAATGAAGAATAGAATGATTTTGTGGCATCCATGTTATGTGATTCTCTTGAATCTATGATCCAAGCATCAGGAGAGGATTTGATGGAAATCAATGCAAGGCTAGAATTACCTTTCTTGGGATTCTGATATGTTGGATTCTTCTTCTTGGCACCCTCGGGGATGCGATATCCAAGTTTTTTTTTCTGAAGTATTTGAGTCATTGTATATATATATTTTTTCATTCATGTGGATTATGGATGGAATCATTTATGGTAGTATGTGCATTTCTCCCCTTTTATTCCCTTTGCACATTTGGATCTGGAGGCATGAGATGTGCATGAGATTTAATTTTGTCTTTATATTTTTATTTATGATATTGATGTCTTCCATATTCCACAGTAAGTGCATGCCCCTTTGGGCCTTTGATTTTTCCCATGTTGATGAGCTTGGTTTTCTCTTATGTCAGGGATTTGATAAATTCCTCAAGAGAAGGCATATTCCAGGTGGCTCCAGAAGTGAATTTGATTGAATGGAATGTGGATATGAACAAGGATAATTCAGGACCAATTTTGGAGAGAATGGTGAGAACTATTTGTTTCTCCTCCTTAGATTTATCAACCCTGTAAGATTTGAGTTGCGACAATAAATCCTTGTATTTTGTAAATAAATCTTGGATATTGTCGAAGATTTTTGGATACAATGTGAGAAATTCCACTTATTTCATGTGTCCCCTCATCTCATCCTATTTTCCAAAGATCCCTTCCATGGTGGTCCAGGATTCATTGGGGTTTTTAAAGGAAGATATGTGAAAAAGGAGATTGGGAGAAATGATACTGCAAATTGTTTTGAATGCTTCATCCATTTGGTTTAGATTCTTGGATTTTTCTATGGATGATGTCCATTATATCTTTGTATTCATGGTTAACATGTACAATCCTCTGATTTGAATATGAATTCCCATATTCTCCCTTCATGCAAATAAGTTGTAAGGTGTAAGAATGACTTCTTTTGGCAATTCCATTTTTCCGCTGTCTTCAATCTTTGGTACCTGCAAAAATAATTTGGTGTAGCTTTTCTTAGAAATCCATCGGTTCTGATACCATGTAAAGTTTTTGAACCTGCACAGAATAGATATATCTATAAATTATCACACACATTTTCATAGATAAATTGAGAAAGAAGAAGCAAGAGAGAAAGAATGGAAGAATTCTCATTAGCCGTAATGAATAATTAATAATTTATACATGATATACTCTGTATAACTCAACCAATGCACATTGGAGGTGAATCCAATGTGCCATATTGGTGTTCTAGAGTAATATAGACACACACCATCAATTACGAGAGTGAACTTCCACCTATTCTAGTCTCTCAGGCAGTTACGGGAGTGAACTTCCATCTATCTGAGTTAATTAGTCTACCAGTGTTCAGTTAACTGAATGAAATAGAGTGAAGTGAGGAGGAGATCACAGAATCATGGGTAATGCGCTATTATGGTGATGTTCCCAAGGAAAATGTGCATTAGCTGGTGATGATCCTAATGTTTCATGGTGACAAAACCAATGCAGCATCTAGACTCCACTCAACTAGTCAAACTGAAGTGAAAATTGAAGAGAATATTCTCCTAGAGGAATGTTCTCCCTAAACTTTAGTAGACTGGATAAAGACTAATAAACAAGGAAACACCTTAGGAAAAAGAAATCCTAGGTGTATGTGAAGTAACTCCAACACATTACACACCGGTGCATCCGTATTAATTGACGCACCGATAACATATAATTGTTTTTTATTAACAAAATCTCGAAACATAATGTGGTTAATTTTTCAACGCATCGATGCTTATTATTAATATGTTCAATGGCTTTTTTTTGGTTTACAAGCACAATGGGATGATTTTAATGTTACTTCAACTTTTATTTTCACATAAAGTAGTATATTCATCACAAATCATCCTTTAGGATTGTTAGTTATCCTTATCTTATATCCGTTTTGAGTTTATTGACCCATGGTTCATGTATGTTCGGGTTTCCAACAAAGCCTCTAAGACTATCAGCTCTCCTGGTAAACCAGAAGGAAAAATAGCACACATGGTGCATTGCATCGTCTCACTCGAGATAGTCTTGATGGGTGGCTGCAATACTCATGTGTTTACATCTGTGGATTGAGTGACAGATCTGATAACTATATATTGGGAGTGCTACTATAACTTGTTAACGCAATATACGATCATCACGATTTATGCAAGACATATAATAACTCATTCATTTAGCACATATATATCTATTGAGATAATAAATAAATACATGCATTCAATCACATAACACAGTTATTACTGTGGTTCACCCCCTCCTGGGCTACGCCCACAAATATTTGGCTCTTAGCTCTCTTATTATAACCGTTCTGTCATTACAACATTGTGCGCTTTACAATTATCCTTCGTCGAGTCGAGATCTGTTATGAGGTAGACTAGATCTCACCAGGCCCCTCAACCTATGGTCTAACCCTCAAGATATACCCTCCTCTAGCCTCTCTATCTCAACAGCTTACAAAATTAGATCATACAACAAAATATTACATACCATTTGATTCACTACAACAATTCTCTCTATAATAATGACTACTCTCTCAAAACACCGTCTCTCCTATGAGACCTGAGTCTCTCTATTTATACATTTTTGGCTCTTCAACCATTACAATACATTGCAAAAGAACTAACCCTAACGTCATTAGGTATTCCATGCATGCACACATTATGTTCTTCCTTCCAGCTGTCGCCTTCCTCGTGCATGCCTTCTTTCTCAAAACCGCCTTGCTTTTTGCCTTGTTCTGCTTCCAGCAGGCCCCCAACACTGACATGTGGCTTGTCCCAAGCCAATTAACCTTTTTTCACTTTGTGGATCTCCCTGGTGATCACCTGGGACTTCTCATGCAACTATGCTACTTGTGTTTGCACCTATGCGACCTTCTCCTTGAGCATGTCTACTATCTGAACTGCAATTTTGTCGCTGATCAATCTGATGCATTCTTCCTGGGTCTATGCTATCAGTGTCTTAGATTCCTCTGCCTGTGCGATGACTTCTGATACTCTCTCTTGGAGAGGTTCCATTTGATCCTAGCGCTCCTTTTTTTGTGTTTGCATAATGGTGAGTTATTCTTGTAGTTTCTTCATATCCTACGACCCTTTGACGCAATCCGTGATGGCCATTATCTTCTACCTCTGCTTGAGGTATTGGATAGATGAGCTTCTCCTTTCTTCTTCCTTGTCCCACTATTGGACGTTTTGATCTTCTTCTAACTTTTTCCACAACTATGTTGCTTCCTCGAACAAGTCTTCTATTGTGTGGACCTGTTGATCTATCTCATGCAGCTGCTTTGTTGCCTCCTTCTTCCTTTTCTCCCTTACTTATGGTGGAGTGGTAGGTGTAAGTTTCTCGCAGAAATTATCAATATCCTTTTGATATTGATCGATTTCCTAGGAAATCTGATCAATCTTCTCTATTTTTGTGAGTACATCCCTCTACGCAGCCTATGGAATATTTTCATAAGTTCCTGCCACTTTTTGCTCCAGTCCATTCATGTGCTCCCTTTCCTATTGAGTCTCGAACTTATCCTATTCACATATTATTTCTAGCGCATCTTGCTTCTTCGTTTCCTGCTACAATTCGGCTAAGTCTATGCGTGCATGAGACTGTACCTCTTGGGTAACGCGTACCTATAATTTGTGTAGAGCCTTGGATGGTATTCGCGAAAATACTAGTTGGATTTGAGCTAAGTCCTTTAGGGGTGTCTACCTCATGATATCGTCCATGTGTAACATACTGGGTGTAATGTGGAATGTTGCGTTCGGATGTGGTATTGTGTGGACTGTGTCTTGCTCACCTTCTTCTGGTCCTTCTCCCATCTGTGATGTTGATTTCCCTATTCCCATGTTATTGCCCGTTGTCTGTGCTTCCCCATTCATCTTGAGGAATTGTTGCATGTCTACCAACTCCTCTTGAATTATGTCGTTGTGGTGTGTGGCATTGTCAAAATCCTCAGATATACAATCCTGAACCCTTTAGGCTATCATCTTTGCATAATCCTCTGTGATCATGTAATATGGGGGTGTTCTCTTCTCTTTCATTTTCTTATGCACGCCTCCCATATGAGTGGTTGGTCACTTATTTAGGCCTGGTTCTTGTGGGTTGGGGCTTGGTGTAGTCCCCTGCGCTTCCTCGACCTGTTTCTATTGTTCTTGGGATAAATGCGTATTGTTTTTTCTCCCTTATGGGTCCCTATTTTAGTTGTCCCTTCGTTGGTTTGTTTTGTTTTTCTTTGGCCTGTCCTTCATTTCTTGGGCACTGGGACTTCCTGAGGTTGTGTTTCTTCCTACCCTATTTCTTCTTCTACTGTCTTTGAGGGTATTTCTTGGGTGAGTACTAGAATATTCCATTCATCCTCCCAATATTTGATGACAATATCAATGTTTCCTTCCATGATACAGTAGCGCATTTGTATCCAATTCTTATTGGGTTCCTTCCACACCTGTATCAAAATCGCGTGTCGTGTGGCCTTGAAGTTGGCGATGTCTTCGTACTGTGCAAAATCTTGTGGTGTTATTCTCCACATGTTGGATATGGCCTCTTGTAGGTCATGAAGGTATCCTTCGAATAAAACTGCGTTCATTTTCTTGCGCTTAGCATTCGACGCGACGCCAAGTGATAAATACCTCGCTCCACAATTTGGCATGGGTCTAGTGCCAAAAAATGTGTAACTCGATTCCTTCAACATGAGAAACCATGAGTAATGAAACTTTGTTCCTAGATCTTGCGCATCTTTGCAGTCATCCAGGAACAAATTCAATAGATAATGTGCCTAGCTGACTATGGTGCCCTCGACACACTAAGCTGCAACTGTGACGACCTCGACGAGAACTTCCTCCCTGTGGCATTTTTGCAGCAGTTTGCAGGCCAATATTTTTGTAGCCATTTGTGTTGCACCATCATTGATTCTCTTGATGATGATTCCTCATGTCCCCCTGTCAGTATCGTATTTCTTCTTCATCTCCTCTCCAAGTTCTTTCTCCTTTGTCTTATCATCGAGAAACAACGTGGGATCCATGCCCCAGTATGGAAACCCTGTGATGTGCACAATGATCTCTACATCTATTGACATGAGCTTGTCCAACCATATATCTCTACCATGTGTAACATCCATGAGTTTTTTGATGCAACCATTTGCGTACTATCCCCTACCAATGTGTGGTAGATCTAGCAGACCCAAAATCCCCATTTTATCCAATCTTGTTTCTCACTATTGGAACAGGGGTAGACGCAAGGTTCAACACTTCAAAAACACACCAACAAAACCCTAACTACCAGCCCTTTCGAAAAAACCTATGAAGCAGATGAAGTCTCACCCGAGGTAGAGACAGAGGGGGTTGTAGGACTCAGGTGTCTACAACCAAGATAGGACACAGATCTATGATTACAACACTTAGCACAACACTCAGAAAACAATATGCATTAGTTCATGAGTCTCATTCACATCGTAGATTAAACCCTTATTACAGATCGACGCAGTAACACTAACGATCAAGCACTTTCAATCACTTAGCACATAGCATTAGCTCAGATCTAGCATTCATTTATATTTAATACCATTAATCACTAAGAAACAACATCAAAGGCATCCATCATACATTATAACAACAACACTAAGAAGATAAAAAAACATTATTCACATCATACAAATCACATTAAGACACAGGATATACATGGTTCACCCCAGTGTGGGGCTATGTCCACCAACTTCTTCTTCTTATTTATTAGTCTTCAATATTCTTACATTGAATCACTCCTGTGCACAAAGCCACAGAGGAAACTCCACAAAGGACAAGAGATCTGTGCACTGTGCACCAGATCCTCCTTCCCAAAATCAAGTCAAGGCACATAGCCAACTCCGTATTAGCACAAAGCCTCACTCTACATAGTATGTTTGCACAAAGAAACTTACAACCTCTTGCACTCAGCTCTGCAAACCTTAACATATTATTTCATTAAGCCAGCATTAAAACTTACAACATATTGTGCACATAGCCAACCTCCCTCTTCTTACATTTCTTAGCTACTTATTTATACATTTACAAATAGGCCTAATCATGGGTAAACCCATGGGCTGACATCCCATAACCCATTACATAAATCCTAGTAAACCCTTTGTTGGGTCCACAAGCCTGCAAAACAAGTGATCCCACGATCTCAGCTCCACTTGGGCACTCCATCTTCAACCATCTTGTTGAAGTCCCAAAAGTGGTCAAACGCAACCAATGTTTCCTCAAAACTTGGTCAAGGTCCAACACCCACTAGAGTGGTTGATCAATCGGTTCCCCAACCGCATTCAATCCCAAAGTCTGTAAGTATAATTTCTTTTCAAATTCCAGGAACTTGTCTGTGTTTGCTACATCATGGTTTGAGTATTTAATCTTCTCGATGTGACCCAACAAGTCTGGCTTCACATGTACCCCATCTGGTATACACGAAAAAATAAGGGCTATGATGGGTTTCTTGCGAGGTGACCTAGGTACCTGTTGCTTGTCTTTCTTTGGTAGTGGTTGGCTCGAGGTTCCAACGACCATTGTTTGTACTTCAAAATACCATTCTGGCCAACCTGTGACATCCTCTACCATTCCTTCTGGTGGGTGGTCTGACACAGTTGTTTGGGATTCATCTGGCTTGACTGCGACTTCCTGATTTGTCGTCGTTTTGTTGACTCTTGAAGCTACTTTGGTGTTCTCTGTTTGTGCCTCCTTCAGGGTTTATGCATCCTGGTTCTATTTCTCATGTGCCTCTATTGGCATATCTACATTCATGCCCTACGGTATTGGCTATTGGGTTTCTTCCATCATGGGTGTGGGGTTCACCGATGTTTAATCTGGTGATGGGATTTCATCAACATTAACGACCTATGATGATTGTTGTTCACCTTCATCCAGTTGTACCCATGCCTTGGTTCTAACTCTGGGTTGTCTAGCAGTCTATCTTTTTTTTTCTTGCTTTGGTGGTTCCATGGTGGTGAGTTTCGAACGTTTTCTAAGATTAAATGTTCTTTGTAACCTCTATGATATTTTCTCTGTGCTCTATATGCACTCTCACTCTTTGTTTCTTCATCAGTCTCACAATAACTTGTTTGCTTCTACGTCCATGTTTTGTATGGGCACCGCATGAAGCTTGTTGAATACGCTACCTTTATGACAGATTCAATGAACCTTTGATTCCTATGTACTTTCCATTACTCTCCCTCACCGTCTCCAATTGGAATGATTAATGCGGTGTCTCGTCAATCCTTTCCGGCATTCAACTCTGCATAGCTTCATCATTTTGTACTTCTTTTGTCATCTTTACTTTTCCCACTTGTTTCCACTGTTGGCCTAGTCGTTTCCCTTGTCCTCACTGAGTTTGTAATCCTAAGTGTGCATGCTCTTTCTTCTTTCGGTGCACTGTGATTATGTTGGTACTATTTAATATACTGGTTTTCTTTTTTTTCTTTTTTACTGTGCGATGGGTGGTCGAATGTCCTTGTACAACTTTAGTCTACTCCCGTTGATCATCCCTCTGTGTTATGTGCCTGATAAGTCTTTCAAATGTATCGTTCCTCCATCTTTGACATTTTTTACATCGTACGGTCCTAACCAATGCATTTTGATCTTTCCTGGGTGCTAGAAGGATTTGTTGTCATACATCAATACTAGATCTCCTTCCTTGAAAGTTTTCTTCCTAATGTGTCTATCATTCCAAGCTTTGTCTCTTTCTTTCTGAACTTGTTGGTGAAATCCTGCTAGGATCCAATCTTCCTCTATGGTCATCAACTGATTTAGTATTTCCTGTACTTCTCCTCACTCTGTCATGTGTGTAATTTCTTCTAGGCATAATCTTGGTACTAGAAATTCTAATGGCACCACTATTTCCTGGCCATAAACTAGTTTAAATGGTGTGTACCCTATCAACGTTTTTCACATAGTCCTATAGGCCCACAATACATCTGGTATTTTGAGGTCCTAATCATCACTATTGACATTACAAATCTTTGTCAGTGCATTCTCCAAGATTTTGTTAAATGCCTCTACGATGCCATTTGCTTGTGGGTGATTTGGTGTGCTCTTCTGATGATGGACTTCAAACTCTTCAATCATAACATTGATAGTATTGTTGATGAAGTGTGTGCCTTGGTCACTCATCAAAACTCTTGGGCACCCAAATGGAGTGATTACTTGTTCAAACAGGAAGTGGGTTTTTGTTTTGGTGTTGCAATCCTTCACTAGTGCTTCTTCCGCCCATCTTGTTAGGTATTTTGTCATGGTAATGATGTACCTTTCTCTTGTTCTTTTTACCAGTGGGTTGATTGGTCCTACAAAGTATATTTCCCATTTATCGAATGCCTGCAATGTTACCTGTGGTCATAGTGGCATCTCGTCTCTTCTGTTAGGTTTACCTACCCTTTGACATACGCCACATCTCTGGCAGTACTCCTTCGAGTCTCTATGAATGGTTGGCCACCATAGTCCTGTGTGCAATACCTTCTATGTGGTATCTTTTCCTACGTAATGTCCTCCTGCTATTCCCTCATGGGATTCTATTAACACTCTTGGTCTTTCATGTTCTAACACATATCTGCGCAAGATGTTGTCTACGCCCATTTTGTATAAGTGTCCCATGATCAGTTGATAGTCTGCAGCTCAGACTACTAGGTTTTTATTATGCACGGTATTATATTCCTTCAGTGCAGTACATGCGTTCAAGTACTGAATGATATCTGCAAAGTATTCATCAACAATATAGACTAAAAATAATTGTGCGTCTAGGAAGTTGTCTTCTAAATTTCGTAGGTTCTTCTCCATTTGTGACCCTTGATAGCTGGTCGGGTCCTGCATTCCGTTTTCCTAGCTTGAATATGACTTCAAAGTCAAATTATTGAAACAATAGTAACCATCAATAGATTCTCCCCCCCAACACTGGCTTGTTGACTAGGTATTTAAGGTTTGAGTGATCTGTGAACATCTTAAAGTGTTTCCCCAGTAAGTAATGGTTGAACGTTTGTAGTGCATAGACCATATCTAGGCCTTCTCTCTCTATCATGTTATAGTTCTTCTCTGATTCTGATAACATTTTTCTCTCAAAAATTATTTGGTGATCTAGATCCCCCACTCCTGGTTGCGCCAATATAGCTCCAAGTGCTATGGGTGATGCATCTACATGTACATGGAATGTCTTCTCCCAGTCTGGAAATAATAGTATTAGCGTGGTGACCATATTTTCCTTCAGGGTATCTAGACCGTGTTGACACTTGTCATTCCACTGAAACTTTGTATATTTTCTTAATAGTTTTTGCATTGGCGCGATAATCTGCGGGTATAATTTGATGAACTTTCTATAGTACCCTGTATGTCCCAATGTCACTCTCAGCTGACGGACTATTTTCGGTGGTGGCAAGTTAACAATTATTGCAATCTTTGTAGGGTATACTAGTAAACCTTGTTTGCATATTATATGGCCCAATAGTATCCCAAACGGTGTTCTGAATACACATTTTTTTTATGTTTAGTGATATATGGCACTACCTACATCTTTCGGACATCAGCCTTAAGACTTCTATATGTTCTTTCAACAAACTATAGACTGTCCAATCATCCAAGTATACCTCTAAAACCCGGTGGATGAATTCCTTAAACGCATCGATGACTACTCTGGAAAATATTGTTGGTGCATTCTTCAGTCCAAACGGCATAACTGTGTACTGGTAAGATCCCCATTATGTCGCAAAGGTTCTCTTATATCTGTATTCCCGTGCTATCTTGATCTAGTGGTAGCCTGAGAATCCATCACTGATTGAGTAAGCTTCATGTCCTCCTACGTTCTCCAACACTTCATCCATGAAAGGTGTAGGGAATGGGTCATGTAGGCATGCATCATTCAACTTCCTCAAGTCAACACATATCTGTATCCCTCCTTGTTTTTTTGTCCTGAACTATGATCAGGCTTATCCATTCGGATTCTTCCACTGGTTATATGATTATGGCTTCGAGCATTCAGTCAATCTTAGATTTGACTTTTTATTGTATATCGGGTACAATATATATGGTCGATGTTTGATTGGTCTCGCTTCTGCTCTGAGTGGTATCTTCATTTCTCCTAGATCTCCTGCTATATGCTTCATCTCTGTACATGTTCTGGGAAATAGGTCATTGTACTCACGCAATAACTCTGTTATTCTCTCTATTGTTTGCTCATCCTAGTAATCTCTGATGCTGGCCATTTTGGGATTCTCAGTTGTCCCAATGTTGAATTTCTTGAACTTAATCTGTGCAACAATAAATTTTGATTCTATAGGTGGACCTTCCACTTCTTTTTCACCTTCCGCTTCCTTGATCTAAATATCGTGCAGATCATCTTCCTCTGGTGCATATTCATGCACATGGTAACATGACAATAGTTCTTTGACTGTTTGTTTATTTTGTTGTTTCTCTTCTATTACGAGCTCAACTTTTAGTTCCCTGATGAATATCACCCCTCTTATCCTTTTAAGACCTGCGTTTATTTTGGGGTTCTCATGCTCGAATGAGAAAGTGACTATGAAATTATGTTGCAATGTCGTCCCTGTCATAGTTCCTTTGTGGAGTTCCTATTCTGTGTACCAATTTGCTGGTATGCCCTCTAGAGTGTGTATAAAGTGATGAGACCATTCCTCTGGGGGTGTCAGTTTCCAGAAATTTTGGCACTTCTCCAATTGTTCTGTTGGTTCCCCCTATCCCTCATACTTTTGTTGCTTGTTGTCTCTCTGTTCTGTGTCAAACCTTATGCGCAGTAACCACTTACATTGGTACCAATATGTGATTGTATCTTTTTGTGCGCCCCACCATGTTGAAGGTGTGGCATTGAGTGCTATATCAAGTGATAAGAGTCTCTGATTCTATGAAAATTCATCTTCATACTGTTACAAGAATACTTCCGGGTTGTTTATTCTGTGGAAACTGGGTGGTTCTCTTATTTTCATGCCTACCCATCTTATTGTGCGGACTATTCGTTCACATATTCTCGTGGAAAATTTGTGTAGCCTTTGTTGCTAGTTCTCTAAACCATTATATGAGTCTGTTTCACATGAAATAATACTCTGCCAATTGAGTATTCCATCTTTAGTTGGGTTTACGTAATGTGCGTAGTTTTTCTGTACAACTAGCCAATTTCCTCTAAGTCTAAGCAAGTAGGTTCTACAAATCTTTCTCCTTTTGATGGGTCTATTGGCATGATGACCCTGTATGCACCTGACTGAAATATTATTTTACGCATCTTCAAATTGATCATGGTTTGGTTTTCAAACACCCAATCCAAGCCAAGCAACGCAGGATATGGTGTTGTGCCATCCACTATTTCAATGACTTCAAATCTTCTTTAGTGCACACTCCATCCAGGTATACTATCACTCCTTTCAGTCTACCAATTGGTAGGACTCTGTGTTGGTTTTCTAGTTTTAGTTGAACTGGTGAGTATCCTAATGTGGGCTCTCCCATGCATTGCCATTTGTTTTTGGTAATACATTTACTTGAGATCCTAGATCTAGTATGATATCTCCCATGTTGAAATATCCTATGTTTTCATTCAGTTTGAACTCCCTACTTGTTGTTCTCCTTGTATGTAGGTGATTGACTATCTTTTGTTCTATTTTTCTTTCCGTCTCTAGGCTACATTTTTCTAGTATATTTTGCAATATTTTTACAGATGATGGATCATTTAATACTTTTACACATAATTGCAAAAAGACTTTGATTGTACTTACTTGTCCCATGGATTGCATCTCGTTGGTATGATCCAATAATATAGGCATATTGTATTATGGTGTGTCCTTGCTTTGTTGCACGGTTGAAGTCATCATAATGTCCTCCTTCTGAAATTGTTCTTAGGATTTCTTAAATATATCCTTCTTCTATGTGTCAAACTTCTTCCTTGGTTTGGATTTTTTCTTTACCCACTAGTGTTGCACTGGCTCTTGTCGGACTGCGTCGTTCCCTGTTTTATCTCCTCTACAAATAACTATGTTGATGTTCCATCCTTCATCCCTCGCTTTGACTGAGATCCACTGAACATTCTGGTTGTTTTGGTTCCTCTTTTCCTTGATGTTTACTAATAGTGTTGAACATTCTTCCGTATCATGGTCCGATGCATGAAAATACATACATGTTTCTCATGAAAGTGGGCATTCCCTTGCATAATGTCCCATTTGTTGGTAGTTATGACACACCATTGGTCCTCTACCTCGTCCAAAACTACCTCTCACTCGTCCTCCACCTTTGTAGCCTTCTTGATCTCCCCTCGACGTGTTATAGTGAGGCGCCTGATTGTACTGCGTGGTATTGTAATGAGGTTGTGTTGTGTTGTATTGTGGTTGCACGGTATTGTATGGTTGTTGCGCATGATTATACTATTGTTGCACACTGTTGTATGGGGATAGAACTTGGTTAAATTGTGGTGTGTCTTGTCCTATCATCATTTCTACCTGCACTCTATATGCATTTGATGTCCTTTCTCACATCATATCCATAGTTCTACAATCTTTTTCGTCGTATCCCACTGACTTACAAAAGTTGCAATATGAACTCTTTGGGACTGTCTAGTATTTATTCATCATTGAGCAGTGATATGGATCGTGACCTGGTTTTTTGCATATTTTGCACCATAGTCCTCCTATTGGTAATGAATTTGGCATTCCTACTACCACATACTGCGCGAATGTTGGACATTCGTTCTTGTGATGTCCTTTCGTCCTGCATGTAGTACACCAAACATCTTCTTGTTTTTCCTTACTCTTATTCTGGTTGAGTTGGAATGTTAAGTTCTTCAAATCCTCCTTTATTTCTTCAATGGTTTGATCTATCTATTGGTACTTATTTTCTTCCAGTTGTAGGGTTGCCTGTAGATCCTCTTCCTGCACCTGAAGATTTTGTTGTCGCAATGGATATTTTAAGTGTGGTAGTAGTGAGTTCAAAAATAGGTGCCTATGTTGCATGTCGGTCATGAGATATTTCAACTTCCCTTTCAGTCACTTAAATCTCTGGTCAATCTCCCAGATGGATTCTCTCGGTTTTTGTCTAAGTTCAATCATATCATTCATGTATTGATCTTCTAAACTTGGCTTTTGGAACTCATTTACCAGTAGTTTCTTGATGTCTGCAATTTTTTTGGTTGTCCCTAGTGGATTGTTTGTAGCTAAACCCATATACCAATCTAGTGCACAAACCCTTAGTCTAATCGCTAGTTGTGCCAGTTTAGTATCTTCGTTTGTGACCTATTTTTCTTCGCAAATCTTCTCACATATTAACAAATGTTTTCCTGATTCCTTTGACGCTTCTCCTTTAAATTCTGGTAACCTAATGGTGGGATCATGTCCTTCCATTCTAAATGTTGAACTACTACCTCTGTGTGGTGTATATATTGACTAGTGTTGCCTGAACTAGCTCTTCTAGTTGTTTCTCCTTGTGTATATGTACTTCCTATTGTCTGAATTCTTCTGAACTTCGGTTTTCTAAACGATGGTGTTATCTTTGGTGTATTAGTCGCACATGGGTTTATGGGTTCCACACTGACATTAATATGGATAGGATTGTTGTATTCTCTCCCCGTTATTTGACCTCTTGTCTTCCTCTCATATGTTGCATGAAAACTTTCCTCAATATGCTCCACATCCTGGAGATCCTCTACATCTTGCTCGTCACTTTCCAAGCCTTCCCTCGTGGCTATGGCTCTCTTCTTGGTATTAACCTTGTATTGGTAGGGTACTCCACTATGCATATTTCCAGTTGTCTCCAACATCCACTTGATCTGTTCGTCGTCCACCATGATCGGGTCCAAGGGTTCCTCCTTCTTTCCCTTATCCTTTCCTCCTTCCATTCCTCCCTTTTTCTGTCAGTGCTTCCCCCCTTCCCCTATGTACACGGGGAATTTTAGCTGTCTGACTCCATTTTTATTACACCTTTATTATATAGAAGTATCTTAATAAAGGTATACAACAATCTAATGTACCTTCCTCAAGGTCCTCATAGAATCTCTTTCTCCGTTGCGCTGTACGACTTCGTTGTATCTACTGCAAACTCTGTTATAAAGTCTGCCACAATACTGTCAATCCAAAAGTCTATTGTGTGGGTAAATTTGTTGTTAACCTACTGTAACTGCTCAATCTATGCTAGGGTCCAATCTAACTGTCGTATCTGATTCGTTGTGTGGTTATCCTTCAACATTAGTATCCACTCCTGCAATAAGTGTGTAAAATCATAGAAAATGACTTCATGCAGATCAATAAAGACGTATTTCTCAAGATATTTGTGGGGTGTTAATATAGGGTTTTTGTTATCTTTATGTGCAAAGTCCAGCTCTTTTTTCCTTAACTAGCTTCCTATCTCTGTTTTTGTGGGATTCCATGGTCTCAACATCCCCTTCTAGTGACTCATTTCTCTCTGCCCTAATATTTTCTTGATCTGCCTCCAACAGACCTTCAACTTATCTCATCTACTCAATCCTCTTTTGTTCCTTCCAATGACAATGGAACCATTTGTTGGTTATCCTTATCTTATATCATTTCTGAGTTTATTGAACCAAGGTTCATGTCTATTCAGGATTCCAAAAAATCCTCTAAAACTATCGACCCTCCTGGTAAACCAGAAGGCAACACAATGCACAGGGTGCATTGTGTCATCTCACCCGAGATAGTCTTGATGGGTGGCTGCAATACTCATGTGTTTACAACCTATTATTGAGTTAGAGATATGATAACTGTGTATTTTGAGTGCTATTGTAATTTGTTAATGCAGTATACCATCATCATGATTTATGCAAGACATATAATAACTCATTCATTTAGCACATCTATATATATTGAGACAATAAATAAATACATGCATTCAATCACATAACACAGTTATTACCATGTTTCACCCCCTCCTGGGATACTCCCATAAATATTTGGCTCTTATCTCTCTTGTTATAGTCGTTCTGTCATTACAACATTGTGTGCTTTACAATTCTCCTTCGTCAGGTTGAGATCTGTTATGAGGCGGACTAGATCACACCAAGCTCCTCATCCTGTGATCTAACCCTCAAGATCTACCCTCCTCTAGCCTCTCTAGCTCAACAACTTACAAAAGTAGGCCATACAACAAAATATTACATACCATTTGATTCGCTACAACAATTCTCTCTATAATAACGACTACTCTCTCAAAAAAACATCTATCCTATGAGACCTAAGTATCTATATTTATACATTTCTGGATCTTTAGCAATTACAATACATTGCAAAAACCCTAACCCTAACATTTTTAGGTATTCCATGCATGTGCACGTGTTGTTATTCCTTCTAGTTGTCTCCTTCCTCGTGCATGCCTTCTTTCCAAAAATCCCCTTGCCTTCTGCCTTGGTCTTCTTCCAACAAGGATGAATTCACGTGACTTACAATAATTTGGTATACATTTTACGTTTTATGTCACCTTATTCTTAAAAAATGGTTTCAAAACTATATTCAATATCAGATTGTGGTATGGTCCTCGAAATTTATTTTAGATATGTACAGGAAAATTTATTGTTCATTTTTCTGATATGCAGGGAGAAAACCTTATTATATGATCAAATGGCCAATTCTTCAAATTCCATCCCATTCCATATTTCTCAAAGTTCATCATGGAGTTCTCCCTTTCCATCTCTAGTAATTTTAACTTATTTTATTTATGTTTATATTATCTCATTGATTATTTTTTTATCCATGTCAATCTGAATAAAAATGTATCCAAATTTGCAGGATCTTGATTCAAAATTGAGTTCAGATGCATAAAATATTCCAGTACCAGTTAAAAAATGTCGAAAGGTCTTATCAGGAGAAACATATTGCAAGAAGTTGGTAGATGAATGTTATAGAAATATTTGTCTCACCATTTCTATCTTGCACATAGGGCCTTTTTCCATTTCCCTATGTAGACTTATCATCCCTTTTTGATAAATCCAGAGATAAAAATAAACATTTTTCCACATATACATGCCCTATCAGCTATACAGCAAACGTATATGCAGGCTTCTCACCTACAGTCCACGTGCATTGGGATTTGTGACAGAAAATACAAAAATGGAGTCGGGTTTCCATGTCACGACAAGAGATCTTTGATCCTTGGCCTTCCATATACTGGAAATGTCCTGAATCATCCCTTCAGTTTCATTTCGAAGGCTATAAGAGCACAATTTCGAGCTATGTAAAAGGAGGAGAAAGCATTCAACTTTGAGAGAAAAGTTACTCAGAAGAAATTACTTCATATTGAGTCTACATCCCTTTGTCCCTCAAGTCTGAACACAGTGTTTAGCCCCTAAGCTCTTTCCCTATTGTTGAGAGAACCTCATTGTCTCTTTCTTTTGAGCTTGCATTTGGTGGAGGATTGAAGTGGTGGAAACCCAGTTGGAAGGAACTTGGTTCCTTGGTTTCGAACCGTGCCGACACAGAAGTATGTAATGTTGACACTTCTGTTGATCAATTATTAATAGAAATACACATTTCCCGTCCAATTGGTATCGTGAAAATATATGATTATTATCCATGGGCATGCTTGTAATGTTTATTAATAGATTATGCTATATGATGTGCTAACCCCTTTACATTATCACTATATAATTGCTTTTCTTGTTTGTTGAGAACTTATTGCAAGTATAAAGATTTGGGTCGAAGTGCTCAATGGTGGAACATCATTGAACATTGGATAGAGGTAGGCCTCTATATTGTCTCGCACATTAGTTTGTATATCATATGATGGAATTGAGTTGATTTCTACAATCATACCTGTCTGTTGTGGTTTACCCTTGGCCATAGAGAGTTTTTCCCTCGTAACAGAAATAGTGTCATCATAGAAATTTTGCACAATGCTATCTCACATGGCATTCGCTCTTTAGAAGTTCGCCTGGATTCCCAGTTAGTAGTATGTCAGTTGAACGGTTGTTACCACGTGCGTGATCCTACTTTACTCTGTTGATTCATACGGGTATGTCTTTTAGAACGACAATTTGATTTTATTACATATTATCACATTCCTAGGAGTTCTAATCATGTATCTAATGCCTATGATAACTGCATTTTAGAGTGGAATTTATCACATTAATAAAGCAAAGAAAACCATTAAATCAATGTACACATTGTAAGATATAAGTAAAGTTGAAGATCCTTTTTTATTTATTTCAAAATATGGTGTTTATATTACAAAATTGGGGCTAAAACCCTCAATAAACATATATGGCTGGTATACATATCCCACGACATCTACGCCTGTGGTGCCAGATGTGTGTCATGGTATCAAACCATGGTGTTTGTGAGACACTGGACTAGTCATACCCATGCTCTAGGTACACCAACCACATGTCGTTGCATGGCTTCAGGTAGATCCTCTACCTGAACCATAGGAATCCTTTGTGTCAAACGAGGCAAGTTTCCCTGCATGTTTTGTAGGACTCTCTCCGCTTCTCCTCTCACTGCCTCATATCCCTGGTTCCTCCGTCTATGTCGTAGTAATCCCTCTGGCCATCACGGACCCACATCTGTGATCACACAAGTGTCTAGTTAATACTCAAACACCATCCCAAAAAACATTTTTGTTCATTAGATACAAAAATACAAAAAAATGAAATATTTAAAAAAATTTGTTACCTATATCACCATTGACAGACCCTGGTGGAAGTGCATATTAGGACCTCCTTTGAAATCGATCCCCACATAGGTTTAGTCATCTAGAGAAATGATATGTCGCCACCACCAGAAGAAAAAGTCATTGTTGTAGGGTGTTGACACCCTACCTCCACCCTTCCATCTCATGACCTCGATCCACCGTACCATGGTTGGATCGCATGGTCCTCTAGGAAGAACCTCCACTCTAGGTCCCAAACCTGGAACCCACTTGAAAAAGAGGCTGCAAAGAATAGAGGAAAACCCGAAGTTTCGCTTACTCCCTTGTTTGCACTCTGTCAATTGACCTTTCATATTGGTCAACAGTGAGGTACACCAGTCGTAGACAATGGGTCTAGCACACTCTACTGCGTAAAACATAAGCAGTATTGAGGCTTGATGCAATGAGGATGAACCTATGATCCTGGTAAGCATGAGCACTATGATCTTCAAACTGATATTACTTATTTCCTGGATGGGGACTTGGATTCCCACCTTGGGAGTCCTTGCTACACAGTGGGAATCAATATACTCTTCGATCTTCATCCCACTCCCTTCTTCACATGACTTGAGGTTTACAACCTCCCCTCAGTGTGATAGACCAGTCAAGAAGTAGATATCCTCTACTTCGATCCTCAGTGTTTGTCCATTGAGGATAAATCTCTCACTATCAGGGTCCCAATAACCCACCAACATCTCTAATAACTTCACTTGGGCCCTCATTCTTTTGAGAGACAAAAATTTGTACAAGCCACATCTTTTTAGAGCTTCTTGAGCCACTAGATCATATTCAACAACTGCATCCACCTCCTCATGCTCTCGGTCTCTCCATTCCAGGACCATCCTGCAAAAATAAATCAATTTTTTGAGTTAGAACCCCTCTTTTGGCCATTTGCGTACCTATACGCGGTTTTCTTTGCCCACAGTCACGTGTAGGGATTAGTACACATGACCTGTAGTTCACATAGGGGTGTATACATAGTCGTACACACGACCTTAAAAAAGGAAACCCACGTATAACAAAAATCCTAATTTACGCCTTTAAAAACTACAAAATGGAAACCTAATTCAAAATTGTAATCCACTGAATTTGAAGAAGATGAGATGAAGAGTTACCTAATTCAGACGGTTTGTAATTTTGTTACCCGATGCTCCCACAATCATCATTTGAATCTTGGAGGTAGTTTTGGTCAAAATTGCACTATTTGGGTAAAAATCAAAATGATACAGTATTTTTTTATTTTGTTACTATTTATAAGCTAGTTTTACCCACTTTACATAGTTTTATGCTATTTTTTAACCTAATGGACTAATTCAAGAGTTGTTTTGAGCCGGATATTGTAGTTTTGACTCATTTTTCTTGCGGATTTCAACATCATAATTGGGCGTTCATCACCTCGGGTAGGTATTTTCATAACCTAGCATATAGGATAGGTATCCACTGCATCATGCATTTTTTCATTATCCTTCATATACCACATTTTACACCTTAGGTACGAACCCATTTGTTGCAATACATAACCTTCTGTCTATTATAAATACTGTCGCTAATAAATGGTAGAGACTTACCAAAAATGGGCGCCCTAATTATATCCCCTTTGTCATTTGGTGCCCATGCCGAGTTTTTCCTTAGGACCGGGAGTCCATTATAACTTGATACATGACTTTATAATGAGCCTCATTTCTCATTCATGCACATGCGGCCTTATTCGCCATGCACTCCCAAAAAATGAGTCTTAGTTAAGCTCTTTTCCGACTCGTATAAAAACCAAAAAGATTGTTGAGTGAATTGTCCCTTTCACACTCATTAAACTGAATTTGAAAGATCATGAGTCTTAGTTAACCTCTTTTTTTAATCGTTATAAAAAATAGAAAAGATCGTCGAGTGAACTTGTCTTTTTCACACTCGTAAATTGGATTTGAAAAGACGTCTAGTTGGCACAAGTTTACCCCTTTTTCACACCAAATAGACTAAAAGACATAAAAAAGGATATTTTTTGGCATCAAGTTGTGATTACATCTCATGCCCTTGCTTGCAGTATTGAGCCTTTAGAAGGTTCTTGCTTTGCGTTATAAACCGTTGTCTAAGCAATTTTGCATCCTCAAACAAGAATAGCCTTGTTTATATCCTTCACAATTTGACACCCTATACCCTAGAGGAAACATCACCCCGAGTGTCCATCTCCAACATGCATTTCCTTGCATTAAGCATAGGTACGTTCCACTGATGGAACTAGTTTTTCTTAATTGCGACACTCGTTTCCTCCTCTGTATCATAGCATTCATTTGTTATGAAAAAACAAAAAAATATGGGTGGGAAGGGTGTACTATATTATAGTTGGAAGCAGTCATGTCGCCTTTGAACAAAGAAAAAAATTATTGAGTCCTCGTGTCATCGTAATTTTGGGTTTAGCATGGCCTTAATAAGCTGATCTCATTACAGAGTTTTCTCTACCGATTGGTTACTCTTCTAGTCCCTATAGAGAACGTTATTGATGCCTCCTGCATCTAATAGTCACATCATTGATTCTACATTGCTGGAGTCTGCCATATGTCCCATGCTCTTGTTCAAAGGAAGTATATCAAATTGTGTCGACCACTCCTCAGAAATATTGACTTTGCATGTCGGCCATACCCTCAATTTGTCTCAGAATCACATGATACTATGGTCTTATCATGCACCATGGCCCTACTTGCATCATCTGTAGGTCACCTTGAACCCAACAATCAACATTTCATCATTGGTCGTTGACTGGGTGGTTTCCCTTGTGTTCGACGGCAAGAAATCTATTCACACTTTGGGATTCATGTAGTGTCTTAGATGCCATTAGCCTTATTGGTGGTTTCCTCGCCTTTTTCAACAATTTTCATCATTGACTGTTATTCAGAGGGTATTTTTTGTATACCGCTTGCATTTGGTACACGCGAAAAATGTGCAGGGTCGTTGGTTTGTGAACATGTTATTTTTCCAATCTCCACCAAATCATGAAGTTCCTTCTTTGTTCCTCATGCTGACTGATGAGAGATGCCTTAATTCTCTCCTTTCATCGGGTCTCTTTCCATCGACTTTAGCTCATTTATTCTAGATATGGGACCTAGATTTTTATGAGTACCTTGAGGCTTGCAGTCATTAGTGGAAGGCTCTCTCACCATTGACAGATGAGAATACATCAATGTCTCCTAATCAATGGATTTCTCAAGTGTTCGATACTAACTCCTTTATTCACACCTGTAGGAATGTACTCGGTGTCTTGATACCTACTTTCATTATTGGTAGGTTGTCCCACGTTTGCTAACGGTATACCTCAATGACCTATAATCAAATGATGTTGCATTATGTTCGACCTCAACTCCTTAATTCACATGATGTATACTTGCACCCTTGGTGGATAGAGTAGAAGACTTGAAGACATCACTAGGTGTCCGCAGCTTTCCTAAATTGTTGCTTCCCTTTCATTGGACCAGCACCTATTCGACTTTAGTGATCATGGGAGATCAGATTGTACTCCATGGTATACATATATCTTCAGATTGATTTTAGACTAGTTTCACTGGGCCTTGTTCATGACTATGACAACTTTTGGCATATAACCACAATTATATCTGCCTATTCATGGCCACAGACACTTATTTGGTATATTTTCCACATGGATCTACATTGTATTCTTGGAAACCATGTATGCAAGGTCAATACAGAATGTAATGAGCAATCACGTTTGTCCAGTTGGTTCTCTATTGCTCCACTCCTAGGTTATTTATAATGTATTTCGACAATCACAAATACTCCTCTGATCTAACACATTAGGGGGCATATATTATAGAGAGATTTTCCTCACCATTGCTATCTTGCACAGAGGGCCTTTTTCCATTTCCCTATGCAAACTTATCATCCCTTTTTGATAAATCCAAAGATAAAAATAAACATTTTTCCACATATACGCATCCTATCAACTATACAACAAGCGTATACGCAGGCTACTCCACTACATCCCACGTACATCGAGATTTGTGACAGAAAATACAAAAATGAAGTCGGGTTTCCATGTCACGACAAGAGATCTCTGATCCTTGGCCTTCCATATACTGGAAACATTCCAACTTGACCTTTCAGTTGCATTTTGAAGGCTATAAGAGCACAATTTTGAGCTATGGAAAAGGAGGAGAAAGCATCCAACTTTGACACTCTGGAGAAATTACTTCAGATTGAGTCTGCATCCCTTTGTCCATCAAGTCTAAACATAGTGTTCAACCCCCAAGCTCTTTCCCTATTGTTGAGAGAACCTCATTGTCTCTCTCTTTTGAGCTTGCCTTTGGTAGAGGATTGAAGTGGTGGAGACCCAGTTGGAAGGAACTTGGTTCCTTGGTTTCGAACCGTGTTGACACAGAAGTCTGTAATGTTGACACTTCTGTTGATAAATTATTAATAGAAATACTCCTTTCCCATCCAATTGATATCGTGAAAATATATTATTATTATCCATGTGCATGTTTGTAATGTTTATTAATGGATTATGATATCTGATGTCCTAACCCCTTTACATTATCACTATATACTTTATTTTCTTGTTTGCTGAGAACTTATTACAGGTATAAAGCTTTGGGTTGAAGTGGTCAATGGTGGAACATCATCAAACGTTGGATAGAGGTAGGCCTCTATCGTGTCTTGCACATTAGTTTGTATAGAATATGATGGATTTGATTTGATTTCTGTAATCATACCTATCTGTTGTGGTTTACCCTTGGTCATAGAGATTTTTTCCATTGTAACAATGAAAATGGATAGTCGTTTTACCCTGCCAATTGTGAAATTCTATCTTCCATCTGCAATCATGGGTTGGCGATGGTAATAATTGTTTGGTATAATGTAATTTGAACAAACATATTATTGCATTGTGCTTACTAATATCATAGATGTACTAATGTTCAATATTTTTTAAATTAGGATTTTTCTGATGATGAGAGACGTACCTACCATCTTCCGTTACACCCCACAAAAATCTAGAACCAAGAGAATGCTATAATGAGAGCACAAATCATAGAGGAAGCGTACCAAGAATGGTTGAATAAACCACCTATTCAATTCTCACTACATACAAATTCACCAATTAGGAATGACTACAACAATAGTAGTTCTTCAAAAGTTGGAAATGGAGACAAACAAAAAGAGGTTGGTATGGATGTTTACTTATGGGATACGACTACCATGGAGAGAATGTTTTTAGACACATTCCATAATTATGAGCTAGGGGATGATGCTCATATTAGTGATACTATTTTTTAAATCCTAAAATATGCTTCCACCACCCCTCTCTTTGGACCTAGTGCCCAGTCAAAGTATACTAACTTGGGACAACAATGTTACTGTACAAGGTGGAAGCAAAGTTTGGCATGTCAAATGCATGTTTCATGAAAATATTGAGGTAGTTGACCAGCAAGTGCCTTAAATTAATTTTGATAAATCTTGTCACACAATCAACATTAGAAATGGTTGTGTCAAGAGATAGCTGAGATTGTTTGTATGTTTGAGAAGAAACTACCACCGAGTTTCATGGACTTGCAGGTTCATCTTCTAATTCACCTAGTATATGAGGTTGAATTAGTCGGGGTGGTCTCCTATCATTGGATGTTTGTTTTAGATAGGTACATGAATAAATTGAGAGGATTTGTTCACCAAAGGGAAAAACCCAAGGGGTCTATGGAAGAGTGGTACATATCATATGAGTCTCTCTATTATGATAGTGGGTACATCAAGCATATCGACAACACACTAGGTGAAGTGATTTGGGATGACGAAAGGGATGAAGACAAAAGAGAAGGGGATCTTCTCCAAATGAATGGAGAAAGGTGTTTGATAAAGAGTAAGTGACTTATCATTTGTCAAATTTCTACACAATAACTATTCACACTGAACTTCATAATGTATATTTTCATTTTCTCATATGTACTATATGTTGGATTGATTTCATGAATACATCAGTGAATTCATAAATTGATGCCATCAATAAATTCATTCTTTGCAATTCATAGGAAACATATTCGTGGGTCGCATTGTACGAACAAAAGAGGAGGAAATGAGAAAGTGACAAGAAAAAATTTAAATGGTTGAATGGTAAAGGCATGCCTTACCCTAATCATTCAAAAGAAAATATGCCAATGATATGCCCCAAAAATTGGGTTGTTGACCAAGTCAGAGAGAAATATGGTGCATCCGGTCATTATCTATGTGAATAAGAGGATGCACTAAACATAGGGATTGGTTGCGACAACTCAGTAATAATATTTTTGAGTACATAATTTTTAGCTTTGTAATGCACATTTGAATTCTAAGTACATCTATGTTATTTTATATTTTAATGGTCGAGTTATTAGACACATATTGACACTATGATTTGTTCATTTTTTTATAGGTGCATTTGTTCCCATCTATCTAGGCACATGGACATCATTTTCGCATAGAGGATGTCGATGATGGACACATGACACAAGACTGTGTAGTGGAAGTCAAGTTCGACAAATCTAGTCTTTCTAGTGACCATGGTCAAAACACGATATATGGGAAGTTAGGTTACAACAGAAAGATACAATAGATCATTCGAGTGGACTTCTCTTCTTTCCAATGTGTTATTTTTAGGTGCAAGTGGTGGGACACCTTTGATCGTAATAATGTAAAGGAATATTGTGATAGTGGGATGATATGTATCAACTCTAAAAATATGTGGGATGAATCTAAGGAGCCTTATATTTTCCCAAAACACTAGAACCAAGTGTTTTTTACCCATATGTGTTGGATAGGGATTGGTGGTTTGTATTAATACACGACCCTAAATCAAAACATATTTTTGAGAACAATAGTGTTATCATGCCAAGAAAGGAAGATAATCAAGGCAATGAAAACATGGTGTGATATATTATACATGTTTTATTCTTTAATTACTTAATTTCATGTTTTCAAATCTATAGTGGATTTAATAATTTGATTATTAAATTTATAATGTTTTAAGTATTTGATGTTTAATATAAAATATTATTAATTTGTTTATTGGATGATATAATAAAATGTTCTGTGTAAATGATATAAATATTTTTCCATTGTAAATCTATATGATATTTGTACTTTTAGTATTTTAATTTTAACTTTTACTTTTAAAAACAATATATTATTGTATTGTAAATATCAAATATTTTATATCATAATTTTAAAATGTATTTTTGTTACCCACTGTTTCATATCATTACCATATTGTATTATATTGTATCAGTTTTTTATTTTGAGTTCATACATACTAATTAGGGGAATATTCAAATCTAAAATGAGTGTCCTAAGTGAGTTTTTCAAAAACATCATTGTCCTTAAATAACTCATGCATGTGTCCCTCTATAAACCCATATAATAATATATATACTTAAGATATTACATAAAAATAAAAATACATAATATATTATGTAATATAATAAATATATTATATTATATTATGTTATGTATTAATTATAATATAACAAATATAATATATCATGTTATATATTAATTTTATATTATAAATATAATAATATAATATATAATAAATAAATATAATATAACATAAATAATGTAATAAATATAATGATGATGATGATGATTAATGTCCACTAAGACCGAATTGGTCTATCAGACCTTAAGGGGGTAAGTGATTACTTGTGATTCTTTAGGATTTTGTTTTTTTGCTAGAAAAGCATTAAGAAAATCTTTCCAAGATCACCATAGTTTGTTGAGTTAAGAGGTTAGGAAGGTTGGTAATGTGACAAATATTTTGAAAATGAGATCTAATCTGGGTATAGGCTAGATAATATAAGAGAAAGTGTTTTTCATCTTCAACCTTCTTAGTGTCACAAAGGTGACACACTCTTTCATCCCATGGCATTTTAGGAATTGACCAACACCCAGTTTCACTATGAAGCTCATGAGAATGTGTTCTTATCTGAGCAATGCTTATTTTTTTCTTTACACTCGTCAAAACAGATAGAAAATTTTGATCTTCTAGATCAGGGTTGATTACATCCTTATAACACCTTAACTTTCCTTTTTCCTCTAACTCTTTATCACACCACATTTTCTCCTTAAATTTTGACTTGATGATATTTTTAATAGTATCTTTATTCTGTAAAATGGTGTCTTCCATGATTCCCCAATAGTTTATCCAATATTGGGCATCTTTATTCCAACCTCGCTTCAGTCAATGGTGGTTACAACTCAATTTTGAAGCAATTTTAGGAAGCCTATTGTCTTCCATGTTGTTTAACTTGTTCTTATACATTAGGTATCTAGTCACAGTCATTCTCTCAATGGGGGAGAGGTTTGTTTCTAAGAGGAGGATGGGATAGGGCATATTTCCTTTAATTTTGAGACTATAGGTTATAAAATTCTTTTGTATTTGCTTTGTTTTTCTCTAGGATTCGCGAGAGATACTACAGCCCCAAACTTCACATCCATAAAGAATAACATGTGTAATGATAGTCTCAACGAGGAGTTTCTTCTTATCCCATATCCAAAGATAGGATGAATTACAATCTTTTTCAAGCCCATAATAAGCTTTCCATCCCCCAATAATCTTTTTCTCAATGCTATAATTTCAGTTGAGCTTGTGGTGAATATCAATTCCAAGATATGTGTATGAATTCACTTCCTCCAAGTTGTTTTTTTCGTATAAGAAGGTGTCATATGTGATTTAATAGATTTAATAATCATGACCTTAGTCTTATCAATATTAATAGTCATACCCATATTGGAGCAAAAATCCTTGAGGAGTTTTAGTTGGTTTTCAAGATCATGGGGACTCCTTGTCGTAACAATGATATCATCAACACAAAGAAGAAGATTGATAACTATACCAGTGAGAGTAGGGCCGACACAAAATTATTTTCCAAACAATATTCTAACTTGTCAATGTATATGCCAAAAAGGGTAGGGGACAAGGGACAACCTTGTTTGACTCCAATATTGTTGTTAATATCTTGCGAACAGCCCTCGATGTTTCTAAAATTATCAATAATAATATCATACATATTTATTGAAAAAACCCTCAACTCTAGAGGAACTTTTATCTCTTCCAACCTATTCCAAAGGTTTTTCTTAGGAACCATGTCAAAATATTTTCTAAAGTCAACAAAACAACAAAAAAGATTGGTTTTATTATTGTCGAAATCCTCTGCAATGATCCTAAAGGTAACAATATGATCC